>JABEVN020000377.1:0-33039 GCA_013146195.2 Codonopsis lanceolata | reverse complement strand
GATAACATTCAGTAAAACAAAAGAATCTCAATGCATCTCAAGTTTAGTCTACTAAAAGTCTAAACTAATGAATAGTCTAGTACACAAGGGTCCTGAAGTAGCACAGAGTCTTGTGTATATTTTCTTACTCTGTCAGAGATAGACAGTTTCTGCAGTTAACCTTATATGCCAATAACCATTTGCGGAGCGTCTTGAGCCAGATAAAGCCATGAGTTGAAAATGCCTTCATTTGGCAAACCTTAACTCAATGGCTGTTGACTTTACGAAGACAGGAGCACCAGCTGAGATGCCCTGGGCTTTGAGGCCAAGGGAGTTTCCTAATTTCATAGAGAGGTGGGAGAAGCCCATGTACATCTCACAAGGGGAGCTAGGTAAACTTTACCGTGCGACCAAGGTATCATTGGTCAACAGAAAATCAACGTTTGTTTGGTCAGAGAAGACTGTACAGGATCTTACGATTGTAAAGTTGATGTCCAAGGGTTTGAAGAGTGGATTGAAATTGCCCAAACCCAGAAAGAGATGTACTGGGATAAACTGAGCAGCTTGATAGTTTATTATGAGGTAGAGACAGAAGATGAGATACTGACGGGTAATTTACGAAAGAAATCTTTGTACTTGAATAGGGATAACCGGGGATACGGAGAAACAAAGGATTGTATATTGGTGTCCATCAAGAGTCTGCATAAGGAAGCCAAGACGTGGTTTGAAAGTAGGCGCAAGAATATGGAGGAACAACAAAAGTCTGGACAAAAGGTTAATATCTTGCAGTGTACCGAGCAGGCAATTACCTGCTGCATAATCTGTTTACTAGAAATACTTTAAATCACATTATTAAGAAATTGTCAAATAAACTCTCGGCTTGGAAAGCCAACCTTATGTCCATGGCGGGTGGTAGATTAACCCTCAAGTTAGAGTGCTGAAATAATTAGGAAAATAGTGTTGTTGTCCAACTACCCTATTTTTCGACGTAGACATCAAAAACATGTCCTCGAGACATTGGAATCATTATTTTATTTTTCTAGGGAGAGTTTTATCCAAAATCTGTCCAGAATTCCAATTTTGGGCTAGATAATTAAGAAGATTTTGGAGCCATTAAGTGGGAGCTATCAAATGATCTGAAGACATATCGAAGCCAAGAAAGTTGTGATTCTTAAATCGGTCGTTCATAAATGATGCAATAGCCCAATGAAAACATAGACTATGGTGAGGATATGCCAACAGAGCTTCATCATACTGTTAATGGAGCTCGATACCAGATATGAGGCGTATGAAAGGGTAGAAAGCTACCCTTTAGTGGCTTTATACTCAAAATCAAAAAAACAAGGTTATTATGGTGTGCATATCGGGCATGTAAAACACACCAGACCATTAAAAATGTTCATGAGGATAAAATATACTCTGTAATTGTTTGTCAAGTATATGGGAATATTTTATAATGTTATTCTACAAAACAAACAAGATTATATCAGTAACAAAAAAGAGCCTTATCTAGCTTCTTGACACAAGTAAAAATTTACACAGCTCAACCAAAAGGTGATGAAATGCATTAGGAAAAATTCAAGTGAGGCATGAAGGAATCAACCAAAAATCTTCTGATATAATCAAACATATCCCCTAATCATGGCTGTTGCATTTCTCTACCTGCAGAATTGAGACTTGAGAGAGCTAGATGATCCCCATTTTTTACATTTAACTACTACATGGACTCCTGTAAGAACTGGTGCTATTTTTCTTCTTCCTTCAATTCTATTGATCATGTACATTGACCTATAGAAGACTAAATCATCTTTATCTCGTTAAGAAACAGAATTACAAATGCATCAGACAACCAAAATCTCCTCCTCGATCTCCAATGCTCAAATCCTCAATAATCTGCAGTATTGGTTCCAAATCTATGAATTGGTTGGGCTTGCTGGCTAGATGTGAAATGCTAACCCTCCTTTCACACTTGATATAGTCGGCGAAAACCTGCATTTCTTCGATCTATTGGTTCTGTTCTATGTCTTTCATATTTGGAAGGACTGGAATGTTGAAGTGAACAATTCTAAAGCCAATAATATGGAAGCAATGTGTGGTGTGCTCAAATTGTTAACTGGGCACGGGAAGTGTTGCTAGCCTTTTCTAAGAAGTTAATTAATAGCATTCAAAAAACGCCCTCAATTTCTTGCTTGGTCCCCCTACAGGTCATTTGAATCCAACCAAACTTAAAAGAAATTTTAAAGTAATTATAGAACATTTACTTTAAAGTCATGGATCCAACACCAAAGTAACATGTCCATACTCCAAAGTAACAGGTCCAGCCAAGGCTCATATGAACAGTTAAACTACCAAGATACAACATACACAAAGTAACAGGTCCATACTTTCTACCACTTTAAATGTTGCTACTGTTTGTGAGCTTATCACATATATATAGAGAGAGAGACCATATAATACTTAAGCTTCTATAACGCCTTTTATAACTTGTCGAAAACATGGTAGTGTGAGATATTGATTTGGGCAGTTGTATAATTCCTGGATAGTACGTAGTTCACCTACATTGCCTTAACCTTCAAATTTGTTAAGCACTACCAACTTATGCCTAAGAGTAAAACACATAACCCATCTAGAAATAAGCTACTGCAAATTGGAATGCAATGCACAACCAGAAAATAATAATAAGATTATTCCAAGGGTTTCCCTTTCTAGTCGATCTCTGCAAAATAGTCAAGGTTAGCCTTCAAATCCACCAAAATAGTCAATTAATTCAACATTGAAAACCCAAAGGCCAATAAAAGTTGAAATTGAAAAAAAGCCAATGACGATAGCTACGAAATAAATTAGGGTTCACAATGAATCAATAATTATAGATCAATCTTACCAAATCGAAACAAAATTGCAGTTTGTGAGCAATTGGGGAGAGGCTGAGAGACGGGCCTGTATGTTGGGAGGATACAGGAGATAGAGAATTGTGTCTTGTTCCTTACCAGATGCAAAGAACAGGGTATGCTATGCTAGTGGCTAAATGCAAGTGATGAGTGCGAGAGAGTTTGGGGATTGGGACATTGAGTGCTTGCGGTGGCTATGCGACGTCGGCAAGCGGGGATGGCAAAGACGACAGTGATCGCAGAGATTATGCGAGTTTCTTAGGGCAAGAGACTAGAATGTCAATTTTTTTAGTTTCAAAATATAAAAATCTTATATTAATAAATGCAACTGAACTTGAAAAGGAAAACTGAAACGGATGCTCATCTGTTTCAAAAACCATTGCAAAATTAGACGACATTGAAACCGATTCAATTTCATTGCAAAATTCGTTTCAATATTTGACATCTTTTTTCCCTCCAACATTTCCCCCCAAAAAAGGACGCGGCTAATGGGTTTCCTCGTTAAATTTTTTTTGTCCACTCATATTGTAACCGAATTCAATTCCGTTGCAATATTCATTGCGCTTGCCCTGTTTTTTTGTAGTGATTGGAAGCTCGGATTATAAACATTGTGGATTCGTTGTTTATAATTGAATTCGACTTATCAGTTGGAAAATCATCCCAATTGTGGCGTCATTCACAATTCCAAGGTTCGCGTCATCTCGAAGGCGTTGGGTCGCGAAGTCATTCATCCTAAAACCTTTCTAGGAGTTCTTGGGTCTTTCATCATTTGGTATCACAACAATCCTAGTTACGGTAAATCCATTCTATCTTAATTTTTTGCGTATTATTTGTTCTAGTTGTTAAACCCTAATTGTTCTAGGGTTTATTATAAAAAAAATTGTTACTTTTCATCGTTACTGTTCACGCCTTATTTAAAAAAATAAAAATTATTGTGATTTTATTATCCTTTTAGTTGTCTTGAACTTGGATCATCAATCCTTGTTTATTCGTGTTGTTTTTCAATTTTGAAATCCTAATTGTTCTAGGATTTGTTACTTATAAAGTTTTTTTTTTAAAATGTGACTTTGAGTGCATACACGCAAGGGAGTGAATCACAAAAATAATCATCATGTCCGAACTTCCTAAACCATTGGCTATTGATGATTGGACGGAGTTTTTTCGAGAGATAGCGGGTAATGAGTTCGTGATTGAGGGATTGAGAAGAATTGAAGAAAGATATGGCATCGTTACTCATGTGCCTTCAACATCAAAACCATCTTTTATAAATACCACAAAGTTGCAAAAGAGCTTGAGTGAATGGAAGATTGAAAATGACATAATTGAAAAAGAGAAAATTGAAAAAGAAAATATTGAGAAAGAAAATATTGAGAAAGAGAAAATCAAGAAGGAGGAGGAAGATGCAGAAAGGGTGGAGAAGGAAAAAAAAGAAATAAAATTAATAGTGGTTCGAGAAAACTTGAAGCTATCGCGAATATACGAAGATCCATTTGATTTTGCAGCTTCAAATTTGTCTTGTTCTTGGTTAATCAAACGGATGATCGATGTCTACTTCTTCTTAACACAATGGGCGGATTGGATGGATTTGTCTCACGGGCAGATCATCGGGTTCCGTGTGCGGATTTGAGGACAAATCCTTTTCAAGAGGAGGAGTATGATATGATATTGACAAGCCATAAAAGTGTTTCTAAGAGTTCAGGGGTCTATTTGTTAAGTTTGAAAACTTGTAGACAAATTTGGAAGCTTGGAAAGCTGTTTGGGCACTTCAAGGGGTCAAATTGGCAAGTTAGCAAAATAGAAGCAACTTGGGACGCAACCTTCTGTGAAGCTTGCGGCCGCAAGGGTCTAAAGGCTTGTGACCGCAAGGTGCCCAGAAAAGCTGTCGTTTTGTTTTGATTTAACTGTTTTACTGTTTGGGTATTTTTAGGGTTTTAGTTTCCTTTTTATTTAGGTTTCTTGTTTCTAAAGTTTAGGTTTAAGAGTTTCCTTTTAAATTAGTTTTCTTTTCCTATAAGAATTAGGATTTATTTTGTAAGCCTATATAAAGGCATTATTAACCATCGTTTGGGGTAGAATTTTGATTAATAAAATTGAGTTAATTTTCTGGTTAGAAAATTGTGTTCTTATTTGAGTGTCCTGGATTGGAAGCTCGGATTATAAACATCGTGGATTCGTTGTTTATAATTGAATTCGACTTATCAGTTGAAAAATCATCCCAATTGTGGCGTTATTCACAATTCCAATGTTCGAGTCATCTTGGAGGCGTTGGGTCGTGAAGTCATTCATCCTAAAACTTTTCTAGGAGTTTTTGGGTCTTTCATCATTTGGTATCACAGTAATCCTAGTTACGGTAATTCCATTCTATCTTAAATTTATTGTGTATTATCGTTCTAGTTGTTAAACCCTAATTGTTCTAGGGTTTATTATTACAAGAAAAATTGTTACTGTTCACGGTTCATCGTTCTTGTTCACAGTCTTGTTCACGCCTTATTTGAAAAAAAAATATATATTGTGATTTTATTATCCTTTTAGTTGTCTTGAACTTGGATCATCAATCCTTGTTTATTCGTGTTGTTTTTCAATTTTGAAATCCTAATTGTTCTAGGATTTGTTACTTATAAAATTTTTTAAAAAAAATGTGACTTTGCGTGCATACACGCAATGGAGTGAATCACCAAAATAATCATCATGTCCGAACTTCCTAAACCATTGGCTATTGATGATTGGACGGAGTTTTTTCGAGAGATAGCGGGTAATGAGTTCGTGATTGAGGGATTGAGAAGAATTGAAGAAAGATATGGCATCGTTACTCATGTGCCTTCAACATCAAAACCATCTTTTATAAATACCACAAAGTTGCAAAAGAGCTTGAGTGAATGGAAGATTGAAAATGACATAATTGAAACAGAGAAAATTGAAAAAGAAAATATTGAGAAAGAAAGTATTGAGAAAGAGAAAATCAAGAAGGAGGAGGAAATTGCAGAAAGGGTGGAGAAGGAAAAAAAAGAAATAAAATTAATAGTGGTTCGAGAAAACTTGAAGCTATTGCAAATATACGAAGACCCGTTTGATTTTGCAGCTTCAAATTTGTCTTGTTCTTGGTTAATCAAACGGATGATCGATGTCTACTTCTTCTTAACTCAATGGGCGGATTGGATGGATTTGTCTCACGGGCAGATCATCGGGTTCCGTGTGCGGATTTGAGGACAAATCCTTTTCAAGAGGAGGAGTATGATATGATATTGACAAGCCATAAAAGTGTTTCTAAGAGTTCAGGGGTCTATTTGTTAAGTTTGAAAACTTGTAGACAAATTTGGAAGCTTGGAAAGCTGTTTGGGCACTTCAAGGGGTCAAATTGGCAAGTTAGCAAAATAGAAGCAACTTGGGACGCAACCTTCTGTGAACCTTGCGGCCGCAAGGGTCTAAAGGCTTGCGACCGCAAGGTGCCCAGAAAAGCTGCCGTTTTGTTTTGTTTTAATTGTTTTACTGTTTGGGTATTTTTAGGGTTTTAGTTTCCTTTTTATTTAGGTTTCTTGTTTCTAAAGTTTAGGTTTAAGAGTTTCCTTTTAAATTAGTTTTCTTTTCCTATAAGAATTAGGATTTATTTTGTAAGCCTATATAAAGGCATTATTAACCATCGTTTGGGGTAGAATTTTGATTAATAAAATTGAGTTAATTTTCTGGTTAGAAAATTGTGTTCTTATTTGAGTGTCCTGGATTGGAAGCTCGGATTATAAACATTGTGGATTCGTTGTTTATAATTGAATTCGACTTATCAGTTGGAAAATCATCCCAATTGTGGCGTCATTCACAATTCCAAGGTTCGCGTCATCTCGAAGGCGTTGGGTCACGAAGTCATTCATCCTAAAACCTTTCTAGGAGTTCTTGGGTCTTTCATCATTTGGTATCACAGCAATCCTAGTTATGGTAATTCCATTCTATCTTAAATTTTTTGCGTATTATCGTTCTAGTTGTTAAACCCTAATTGTTCTAGGGTTTATTATTACAAAAAAATTGTTAGTTCACGATTCTTGTTCATCGTTCTTGTTCACTTGTTCACGCCTTATTTAAAAAAAAAATTATTGTTATTTTATTATCCTTTTAGTTGTCTTGAACTTGGATCATCAATCCTTGTTTAATCGTGTTGTTTTTCAATTTTGAAATCCTAATTGTTCTAGGATTTGTTACTTATAAATTTTTTTTAAAAAAATGTGACTTTGAGTGTGACGACCCGACCCGGACTCCAATGCGGAATCCCAAGGTCGTGCCATCAAGACAAGATAAAAGACGGACAAGCACCCGCTAAGTGTAGTGTGCGAGTCAAGAGTTTAACCAACAAACTCTGGGAAGTAAAGCCATAACGGCAAAACCGAATAACCAAAAACTAAAATGCGAGCGAATCATAAGTGGAATCAAAGTCTATAATAATAAACTAAGGAGTACAAGGTGAGAGCGACTATCTCTCGACAAATCTACGACTCGCGTGGCCAACATTGCGCACGGACAACAACCATCGGCAACTAATGCAACAAGATCCCAAACGATAAGCAACAACTCTACGGCTATAACATCTTTGGAGGAATAAATCAACTAAAAGAGTAAGAGATAAAATGCTAACCACTAAACCAATGTCTCTCGACCAAAGTTGTCGGGGACAGAAATAGCAATAACATAATACTAGAACAATCGAGCTAAAACCTTGCTCGGAAAGATAACAATAACTTCTAATAAATACAACGGCTCGAACTCGGCTCCCAAAATAAACAATAATAAGATGCTAACTTAACTACCCAAGTAAAGTTTACATAACTTCACATCCGTATCTCACAAGATAACAAATACAATAATACTAATAACCCCAAGCTAACGCGGGAAGACCACATTGTCGATCAAGCGAAGCTTCAAGCGTACTAACGAGCTTCTTGCAAAGACTAAGGAAAACAAACACACGAAATGAGTCATAATGACCCGGAAGTTACTAAATGCAAGCGTATGGCATAGCATGGCGTGGCATGGCATAATGCACAAGCATATATAAACTCATGGCATCTAAATCGTATACCAACAATAAGCATGTATTAAGTCATCGAGTAACATGAACTTCATAAATCACATAGCACATTATCTTTCATATAAGTGCTCATAGTAAGCCACATAAGGGATAAAGAAGTTACCCCATAGTGTCGTTGTCTTTGCTCTGCAATACACATATTATACTTTATCTTTATCGTGCAACATCGATGCTCGTGACGTCATCGACTTTTATCGAGAACCACTCGATTTAGCTAGCAAGCCAATGCGGCACTTAAGCGTCTGGCAAAGGGGCTACTTCCCCATTGCGGCCAACAATGGAGGTGTGTGTGAGATTCCAAGTGCGGCGATCCATAGCGAGCACGAATCCCATAATTCGTGAAGGCGATGCATCGTCCCACCGGACTTGATAAACAAACCAAATAATCCAAATAATGCCAGTGGGCTTTTATGAAATGCACAAGTAGATAATTACTCTCATGCTCAAACAAGAACCAAGACCGATCATAGCGGGCATACCAAATCAAGTAGGACATAAAGCTCTACACACCAATTTCAACAATGCACATATTTGCACATACTTAACAAATTCAACCAACTTATAAGTTTAGTCAAAGAACCACATAATGAGGTACTCATAATCCTCAAGTCATCACCAAATCGAAAGTAGCATATAAGCTCAACAATTTACCATATGAGGTCTACTAAAGTCCTCTACTCAAGATTAAATCAAAGACTACTACTTAGTCTAAGAACCACCACAAATCAAGGCTTAGCATTTAGCTTCACTTAAAGGCACAACGGACTTTAGCCAAAGTGCTCGTCATTAATAGTCGACATCCTCAAGACCCATCTCATGAATGACAAGACTACCTTAGTCTAAATCCGCATAAGTATTTTCATATCCTCGCGACTAAATTCCTTATAGTGGACTCATCCAATAATCAATATTAAATGGTACTCGAGACCAAGGGTTGGTCTCTAATACACCGTGCTTTACAAGCACGTTCTAAACAAATTCAATAGGTCTCTATAACATGAGTGTCCCAATTGGACACAACGAGATACTCAGTGCGCACAAACATAGCCGAGACCCGAACATCGTAGGGTCTCAACCCAAAGCTTGTTATCACATTATTGGCCTCATAATGACTCCGTTGAGTCTTAATTCTACCTTTCATTCTTTATGTGTTTCGTAAATCCCCAAATTAACATTCCATTCAATTATATATCAACCACTAAAATTCATTCTAGCTTGATTCCCAAGCCTCAAAATTCATAAAACCCTAACAAAGGAATAACCCATTTCTCCCAACACACAACATCATTCAACTCATCCTACACACTAATACCCACTCCAAATAACACAATTCCTCCAATAATTCGAGCTTGATTGACAAACCCTAGAATTCACAAAACCCAACATAACCCTATACCCATTTTAGGAATTTCATACTTTCAATTAGATGGTCATACTCATACAACTTAGTGAGGTCACACATTCAAAGCCCCAAACTTTAGGCATACTTTCACAATAAACCAAATGGAATGTAAACATGATTTCTAGCATGTTCATAAACCTAGAAACACAAGATGAAGAGTGACATTATACTTCAACAATCATATAGGTCATCCTACATATGCTTTTGACAAGTTCACATGCTCAAATCACAAGTTAAAATCACCCAAGGCAAGTATGGGTACCCATTGACCTCAAATAGCATAGAGTTTGTTTTCCTTAGGATCAATGGGTACAAAATCAAAAGAAGAAGAAGTAACTTACAAGTGTTCATCACCAAAGAAAGCAAAGAAAGAAACCAATCGGTTGAAAACGATCTTCTCTTCGAGCTCAACACTTCTTGTGGAGGAGGCTTGAGCAAATGAGTGAAGAATCAAGGAGGATGATGAAGATGTCTTCAAGAAGCCATGGGAGAGCTTGAGAGGAGTGAAATCCCGTTTTTGGAGAGGAGGGGTGAGAGATGAGAGTCAAAATCTCAGATTGTGGTTTATATTGGTCCAAAAATTGAGTGGGACAAGTGTCACCACAATGTGGTGTCTTAAAATCTGATTTTGGGCTTAATTAATCCACTCAAACACTCACTAATCCACTCATCAAACTTGTTAGAGATGTTAAGACATAATCAAGGAGGGTTAGGGAGGATTAGAAATGGTTTAGAAAAGGTTTAGGATAGGGGTTTGGGTGTAAAATTCGTTCAGCATCAAAAAGGGGAAAAATCCGTAATTGGTCACGAGAAGGTGAGGCGGGTGCCTCACCTCTCCATCGGCCGCCTGGGCTCGCCCAGACAAGGATGCTCTCGGACTTGAGGCGGGCGCCTCACTATGTGCCAGGCGGGCGCCTCGGCTCCTGAACCTCCAAAACTTGGTCTAAACTTGATCTAAATGATCCCAAACTTATGGGCAACCATTCTAAGGTTTAACCTAACTCAAAACAAGTCTAAAACACACCCGAACAACTCGAAACAACTCGGAGCGAAAAAGGGTGCAACAACGTGCAACCGAACGAATGAACTCGCAATCGAGCGAGCAACGAAAGGAGACTCTTAAGGCAAGTATAAGGGCTAATGAAGAAGCTTAAACACTTCTAGAAAGTTGAATAACAACTAGGGGAATAAGAATCCCAAAGGAGAGGCGATTACGACTCGATTCCCGAACTACGATAGAGGCGAAGCTATCTCCAAAACTTCCAAATCATCGATAGACTTAAGGAACACCTCCAACTTGAAGTCTAATGCATCTAAACATGTTAATAAATCATCTTAAAGAGGTCTAGGACCCAAACCGAGGTCACGAACACAAAATGCAAGCAAACCCTCAATCGCGTCGTATTCCGACTATCGTCGAGTCACGACTTGCGACTTTAGCAAGTCAACAACTATATGGAGTCTCTTAATGTTGTTTTGGTCTTAATATGGTCTCTCATACATATCTAGACCCTCTGACCAAACATACATCAACAAAGGAAGAGGTGCAAGTATGATAACGAAGGAGCGGGGCGTCACATTGAGTGCATACACGCAAGGGAGTGAATCACCAAAATAATCAGCATGTCCAAACTACCTAAACCATTGGCTATTGATGATTGGACGGAGTTTTTTCGAGAGATAGCGGGTAAAGAGTTCGTGATTGAGGGATTGAGAAGAATTGAAGAAAGATATGGCATCATTACTCATGTGCCTTCAACATCAAAACCATCTTTTATAAATACCACAAAGTTGCAAAAGAGCTTGAGTGAGTGGAAGAATGAAAATGACATAATTGAAAAAGTGAAAATTGAAAAAGAAAATATTCAGAAAGAAAGTATTGAGAAAGAGAAAATCAAGAAGGAGGAGGAAGATGCAGAAAGGGTGGAGAAGGAAAAAAAGAAATAAAATTAATAGTGGTTCGAGAAAACTTGAAGCTATCGCAAATATACGAAGACCCGTTTGATTTTGCAGCTTCAAATTTGTCTTGTTCTTGGTTAATCAAACGGATGATCGATGTCTACTTCTTCTTAACTCAATGGGCGGATTGGATGGATTTGTCTCACGGGCAGATCATCGGGTTCCGTGTGCGGATTTGAGGACAAATCCTTTTCAAGAGGAGGAGTATGATATGATATTGACAAGCCATAAAAGTGTTTCTAAGAGTTCAGGGGTCTATTTGTTAAGTTTGAAAACTTGTAGACAAATTTGGAAGCTTGGAAAGCTGTTTGGGCACTTCAAGGGGTCAAATTGGCAAGTTAGCAAAATAGAAGCAACTTGGGACGCAACCTTCTGTGAAGCTTGCGGCCGCAAGGGTCTAAAGGCTTACGACCGCAAGGTGCCCAGAAAAGCTGTCGTTTTGTTTTGTTTTAACTGTTTTACTGTTTGGGTATTTTTAGGGTTTTAGTTTCCTTTTTATTTAGGTTTCTTGTTTCTAAAGTTTAGGTTTAAGAGTTTCCTTTTAAATTAGTTTTCTTTTCCTATAAGAATTAGGATTTATTTTGTAAGCCTATATAAAGGCATTATTAACCATCGTTGGGGTAGAATTTTGATTAATAAAATTGAGTTAATTTTACGGTTAGAAAATTGTGTTCTTATTTGAGTGTCCTGGATTGGAAGCTCGGATTATAAACATCGTGGATTCGTTGTTTATAATTGAATTCGACTTATCAGTTGGAAAATCATCCCAATTGTGGCGTCATTCACAATTCCAAGGTTCGCGTCATCTCGAAGGCGTTGGGTCACGAAGTCATTCATCCTAAAACCTTTCTAGGAGTTCTTGGGTCTTTCATCATTTGGTATCACAGCAATCCTAGTTATGGTAATTCCATTCTATCTTAAATTTTTTGCGTATTATCGTTCTAGTTGTTAAACCCTAATTGTTCTAGGGTTTATTATTAAAAAAATATTTGTTTCTGTTCACGGTTACTGTTCATCGTTACTGTTCACGGGGGTACTGTTCACGCCTTATTTAAAAAAAATAAAAATTATTGTTATTTTATTATCCTTTTAGTTGTCTTTAACTTGGATGATCAATCCTTGTTTAATCGTGTTGTTTTTCAATTTTGAAATCCTAATTGTTCTAGAATTTGTTGCTTATAAATTTTTTTTAGAAAAATGTGACTTTGAGTGCATACACGCAAGGGAGTGAATCACCAAAATAATCATCATGTCCGAACTTCCTAAACCATTGGCTATTGATGATTGGACGGAGTTTTTTCGAGAGATAGCGGGTAAAGAGTTCGTGATTGAGGGATTGAGAAGAATTGAAGAAAGATATGGCATCATTACTCATGTGCCTTCAACATCAAAACCATCTTTTATAAATAGCACAAAGTTGCAAAAGAGCTTGAGTGAATGGAAGATTGAAAATGACATAATTGAAAAAGAGAAAATCAAGAAGGAGGAGGAAGATGCAGAAAGGGTGGAGAAGGAAAAAAAGAAATAAAATTAATAGTGGTTCGAGAAAACTTGAAGCTATCGCAAATATACGAAGACCCGTTTGATTTTGCAGCTTCAAATTTGTCTTGTTCTTGGTTAATCAAACGGATGATCGATGTCTACTTCTTCTTAACTCAATGGGTGGATTGGATGGATTTGTCTCACGGGCAGATCATCGGGTTCCGTGTGCAGATTTGAGGACAAATCCTTTTCAAGAGGAGGAGTATGATATGATATTGACAAGCCATAAAAGTGTTTCTAAGAGTTCAGGGGTCTATTTGTTAAGTTTGAAAACTTGTAGACAAATTTGGAAGCTTGGAAAGCTGTTTGGGCACTTCAAGGGGTCAAATTGGCAAGTTAGCAAAATAGAAGCAACTTGGGACGCAACCTTCTGTGAACCTTGCGGCCGCAAGGGTCTACAGGCTTGCGACCACAAGGTGCCCAAAAAAGCTGCCGTTTTGTTTTGTTTTAATTGTTTTACTGTTTGGGTATTTTTAGGGTTTTAGTTTCCTTTTTATTTAGGTTTCTTGTTTCTAAAGTTTAGGTTTAAGAGTTTCCTTTTAAATTAGTTTTCTTTTCCTATAAGAATTGGGATTTATTTTGTAAGCCTATATAAAGGCATTATTAACCATCGTTTGGGGTAGAATTTTAATTAATAAAATTGAGTTAATTTTCTGGTTAGAAAATTGTGTTCTTATTTGAGTCCTGGATTGGAAGCTCGGATTATAAACATCGTGGATTCGTTGTTTATAATTGAATTCGACTTATCAGTTGGAAAATCATACCAATTGTGGCGTCATTCACAATGCCAAGGTTCGCGTCATCTCGAAGGCGTTGGGTCGCGAAGTTATTCATCCTAAAACCTTTCTAGGAGTTCTTGGGTCTTTCATCATTTGGTATCACATCAATCCTAGTTACGGTAATTCCATTCTGTCTTAAATTTTTTGCGTATTATCGTTCTAGCTGTTAAACCCTAATTGTTCTAGGGTTTATTATTAAAAAAAAATTGTTACTGTTCACGGTTACTGTTCACGGGGTACTGTTCACGCCTTATTTAAAAAAAATAAAAATTATTGTGATTTTATTATCCTTTTAGTTGTCTTGAACTTGGATCATCAATCCTTGTTTAATCGTGTTGTTTTTCAATTTTGAAATCCTAATCGTTCTAGGATTTGTTACTTACAAATTTTTTTTAAAAAAGGTGACTTTGAGTACATACACGCAAGGGAGTGAATCACCAAAATAATCATCATGTCCGAACTTCCTAAACCATTGGCTATTGATGATTGGACGGAGTTTTTTTCGAGAGATAGCGGGTAATGAGTTCGTGATTGAGGGATTGAGAAGAATTGAAGAAAGATATGACATCATTACTCATGTGCCTTCAACATCAAAACCATCTTTTATAAATACCACAAAGTTGCAAAAGAGCTTGAGTGAATGGAAGATTGAAAATGACATAATTGAAAAAGAGAAAATTGAAAAATAAATTATTGAGAAAGAAAGTATTGAGAAAGAGAAAATCAAGAAGGAGGAGGAAGATGCCGAAAGGGTGGAGAAGGAAAAGAAAGAAATAAAATTAATAGTGGTTCGAGAAAACTTGAAGCTATCGCAAATAT
The DNA here is from genome assembly GCA_013146195.2 of Codonopsis lanceolata. Taxonomy (NCBI): domain Eukaryota; kingdom Viridiplantae; phylum Streptophyta; class Magnoliopsida; order Asterales; family Campanulaceae; genus Codonopsis; species Codonopsis lanceolata. Next base: position 18,600 of record JABEVN020000377.1, on the reverse strand, counting down.
ACGAAGACCCGTTTGATTTTGCAGCTTCAAACTTGTCTTGTTCTTGGTTAATCAAACGGATGATCGATGTCTACTTCTTCTTAACTCAATGGGCGGATTGGATGGATTTGTCTCACAGGCAGATCATCGGGTTCCGTGTGCGGATTTGAGGACAAATCCTTTTCAAGAGGAGGAGTATGATATGATATTGACAAGCCATAAAAGTGTTTCTAAGAGTTCAGGGGTCTATTTGTTAAGTTTGAAAACCTGTAGACAAATTTGGAAGCTTGGGAACCTGTTTGGGCACTTCAAGGGGTCAAATTGGCAAGTTAGCAAAATAGAAGCAACTTGGGACGCAACCTTCTGTGAACCTTGCGGCCGCAAGGGTCTACAGGCTTGCGACTGCAAGATGTCCAGAAAAGCTGCCGTTTTGTTTTGTTTTAACTATTTTACTGTTTGGGTATTTTTAGGGTTTTAGTTTCCTTTTTATTTAGGTTTCTTGTTTCTAAAGTTTAGGTTTAAGAGTTTCCTTTTAAATTAGTTTTCTTTTTCTATAAGAATTAGGATTTATTTTGTAAGCCTATATAAAGGCATTATTAACCATCGTTTGGGGTAGAATTTTGATTAATATAATTGAGTTAATTTTCTGGTTAGAAAATTGTGTTCTTATTTGAGTGTCCTGGATTGGAAGCTCGGATTATAAACATCGTGGATTCGTTGTTTATAATTGAATTCGACTTATCAGTTGGAAAATCATCCCAATTGTGGCGTCATTCACAATTCCAAGGTTCGCGTCATCTCGAAGGCGTTGGGTCGCGAAGTCATTCATCCTAAAACCTTTCTAGGAGTTCTTGGGTCTTTCATCATTTGGTATCACAGCAATCCTAGTTACGGTAATTCCATTCTATCTTAAATTTTTTGCGTATTATCGTTCTAGTTGTTAAACCCTAATTGTTCTAGGGTTTATTATTAAAAAAAAATTTGTTACTGTTCACGGTTACTGTTCATCGTTACTGTTCACGGGCTACTGTTCACGCCTTATTTAAAAAAAATAAAAATTATTGTGATTTTATTATCCTTTTAGTTGTCTTGAACTTGGATCATCAATCCTTGTTTAATCGTGTTGTTTTTCAATTTTGAAATCCTAATTGTTCTAGGATTTGTTACTTATAAATTTTTTTTAAAAAGGTGACTTTCAGTTCATACACGCAAGGGAGTGAATCACCAAAATAATCATCATGTCCGAACTTCCTAAACCATTGGCTATTGATGATTGGACGGAGTTTTTTCGAGAGATAGCGGGTAATGAGTTCGTGATTGAGGGATTGAGAAGAATTGAAGAAAGATATGACATCATTACTCATGTGCCTTCAACATCAAAACCATCTTTTATAAATACCACAAAGTTGCAAAAGAGCTTGAGTGAATGGAAGATTGAAAATGACATAATTGAAAAAGAGAAAATTGAAAAAGAAAATATTGAGAAAGAAAGTATTGAGAAAGAGAAAATCAAGAAGGAGGAGGAAGATGAAGAAAGGATGGAGAAGGAAAAAAAGAAATAAAATTAATAGTGGTTCGAGAAAACTTGAAGCTATCGCAAATATACGAAGACCCGTTTGATTTTGCATCTTCAAATTTGTCTTGTTCTTGGTTAATCAAACGGATGATCGATGTCTACTTCTTCTTAACTCAATGGGCGGATTGGATGGATTTGTCTCACGGGCAGATCATCGGGTTCCGTGTGCGGATTTGAGGACAAATCCTTTTCAAGAGGAGGAGTATGATATGATATTGACAAGCCATTAAAGTGTTTCTAAGAGTTCAGGGGTCTATTTGTTAAGTTTGAAAACTTGTTGACAAATTTGGAAGCTTGGAAAGCTGTTTGGGCACTTCAAGGGGTCAAATTGGCAAGTTAGCAAAATAGAAGCAACTTGGGACGCAACCTTCTGTGAAGCTTGCGACCGCAAGGGTCTACAGGCTTGCGACCGCAAGGTGCCCAGAAAAGCTGCCGTTTTGTTTTGTTTTAACTGTTTGGGTATTTTTAGGGTTTTAGTTTCCTTTTTATTTAGGTTTCTTGTTTCTAAAGTTTAGGTTTAAGAGTTTCCTTTTAAATTAGTTTTCTTTTCCTATAAGAATTATGATTTATTTTGTAAGCCTATATAAAGGCATTATTAACCATCGTTAGGGGTAGAATTTTGATTAATAAAATTGAGTTAATTTTTTGGTTAGAAAATTGTGTTCTTATTTGAGTGTCCTAGATTGGAAGCTCGGATTATAAACATCGTGGATTCGTTGTTTATAATTGAATTCGACTTATCAGTTGGAAAATCATCCCAATTGTGGCGTCATTCACAATTCCAAGGTTCGCGTCATCTCGAAGGCGTTGGGTCGCGAAGTCATTCATCCTAAAACCTTTCTAGGAGTTCTTGGGTCTTTCATCATATGGTATCACAACAATTCTAGTTACGGTAATTCCATTATATCTTAATTTTTTTTGCGTATTATCGTTCTAGTTTTTAAACCCTAATTGTTCTAGGGTTTATTATTAAAAAAAATTGTTACTATTCACGGTTACTGTTCATCGTTACAACATGTTTGGTTTGGTTTTATTGGCGAAACCAATCCAAATGTTTGGTTTAGTTTTCAATATTTCTTGCACAACTGTAATGGAAGCCAAAGGATTGGGCCAAAAATTTGGGCGGGTATGTAAGTGGATGTATGGTATATGAACATGATAAAGATATGTTGAGGTACTAAATAAGATGAAATGTCTTTACTTGCGTTAGTTCAGATGGTGAAGTATTTTTAATTGCTTAAACAAATGGAAACTAGAAAATTGGCTCATCATACACTTGACAACGTTCTGTCTTCCTCAACTTTGACATGAAGAAAAAATTCATGATGATAGGAATTTGTTTCTTTTGTTGTCATGAAAGATCCGGTGCTTATCAATGTAGTCAAATGGTGAGAGAGTTTAGGCACCAAAACAACATAATCACATCTTTTGCTCCAAAAAATAACTAGAAATATTATAAAATTATATTAAATATTATCAAATCAGTAGTGTAGCATTCAAATGAAGTGAGATATTTTAATTTGAAAATTGAAAAAGGTTTTAAAAAAAGATGTGGACACCTAGTACCAACATTGCAACAAATCTCAAATGAAAGCAATCAGTGTAATGTAAGATTAGTAATCCCAATACAGCAAATTCAACAAATAAGTGGGTTATGTACCAAATGAGACCAAGAGGGAAGATCATCGGTTTGAGAAAATATTTTATGTACCAAGAGTTAAATATTCTTTTAGAACTAACGCATTTGGTTATTTAGTTCATTGGTTGGATAACTGATTTATTTGGTACAAGTTTTGATTTGTGGAGCAGATTTGGTTCGTCAACTTCACGGGATTAAGAAGCCTATTATGTCACATGTGAGTTTTATTTTTAAAATTCATTTGAGATATTTGCATATTTGCATGATTATGATTTATGTCAATAAAATTGATATCTAATTTATTTTTATTTTTATTTAGGAGGACGAGCCGATTCATGTCATATTGCGAACATGATGGATGTCAGATGCTAGTCTAATTTTTATTCGGTGTTTTTTTTATTTTATGAATTTGACAATTGATATTTATTTATGTATTTGATAATTATTGTGGGTGTTATGGATATTTGATCTTATGGATGTTATTTGTTTTTGTTATGGATATTTAATGTTATGGGTTTTTGTTATAGATAATTGATGTAATTGATGTTTTATTCATATTAATTCATATTGAAAAATCAAAATTTCGAATCGAATACTTGAATCATTGATGGTTAAGTAGATTTTGTAAAAAAAAAAAACAGATATAAAATTTCAAATCGAATACTCGAATTGAATCGAATAATTCGAATATTAATTTCGAATCGAATACGAATCAATTTTCATATTCGAATAATAAACGAATACGAATACGAATACTCGAATAATTTCACGAATACGAATCGAATATTGCAATATTCGATTTGATTCGATTCTTTTACACCCCTAATAGCAACCCAATTAGGAGCAGATCTGAAATCACAACCTATGTCTGTGATTCGAGTGTTGGGGATGACTGGAGGAGGGCTGCATTCTGGTGCTCACTCTAGAAGGTCGAGATGCATGACGATGGCTTTCGTTGGTATAAGGAGGTAGGAAGAACATCCTCAGCTTCTGAAGACATGCAAACCACCAATGCTGACATCTACCATAAACAAATTGCTCCAAAAGCATGTACAAATAGCAGCCCAATTAAAAGCAGATGTGATGTGCATATTTGCAATCATCCTCTCTGTTGATATCATCTATGATGCCCACAATAAGGTGTTCTTTTCCAGTTATACCCTTAGTTTTGTGTTGATTTACACACATGATCATAACTTTTGCTTTGCAATATTTTATATCTAAACTGTTGGATGCATGCTATTTGTTTGGCTTTGAAACCGCCAGCATTGAAAGGTACGAACATCAATGTTTAAAATGATGCCCATCATATCGTCATCAATATGCTAATTAAGTTTTTTTAATGTAAAAGCATGCTAAATATGAATTAAATGCAAAGTAAATACAATATTTAGATTGTTGTATTATATTTAATTATAAATTAAAATGTTATAATTACGTTGAAGTACCCACTATAATGATGCATGTTACGGTGTACTACACCGATGTATGTAATTAAATATGTTTTGTGTTTGCGACCATGCGTGCCTTATAGTTTTTAATGATCCCTAGTCGGCATGAAAAAAGAAAAAAATGTTCGCCCATTTATGAAAATGTGATATAACATGACACATTCATATGCACAATTTGTTAATATTTGATTCTAGCCATGTGAGTTTTATATTTACTCATCGCACTCACACTTATTGTTGTGAATGATTCTTTTTCGTTATTTCGACTTAACAACAACTCGTTTACTTGAAACTAACTTATGCTTCAGTTAAATTCTTTTGCCTACTTTCTTATGTCTTTTGATCGCTAAACTCCATGTGGGTTATTAATGATTACTATGCTTGCGCCTGTGGTGTAAAGTAATTATATATATATATATATATATATATATATATATATATATATATATATATATATATATATATATAAACACACACAATTGATGATTATAATTATGAGGTGAGAGGTACATAATGAATTATTTAATTTTGAGATAATTACTCATAAAGCATAAAATAAATTCAATGTGCTTAAATCACCCATTATAACGAGCAATAAATGATATTATGAAAAACATTCATGTCATATAAAATTGTATTAAATATGTTAATTATACCTTTAATTATTTACTCAATTGACATTGGGCACAGACAACATGATTTATTTTCTTATGAATCAAAGTAATTATATTACTTATTTTTTGGCTTTGAAGCGTGGAAATGCGATTACTTTCTTGCTCGAATAAATTAAATGCATAAAACTTGTTACAATTATATTTCGTGGGAGAATATATTTGATTCATTAATGATGCTCCTAAGGTGTGAGGAATAAAGTACATGTCAACAGAGCCTAGGCTTTCCCTAACAGCTCTATTGTGCTCGAACACACTATGAGACCAAATAGTATTTACAAGTGATACTTCTCGACTTCAAGATGAACTCTTGCATTCGAGAAGTAGGGGACTACACCAAGGAAAGGAAAGCATGATATGTTCCTTCCTGAGACCCACACAATATTTTGTGTCAAAGCACGTTATTATTGTGCCTGAGCCATATTTTTCTCAGATTTTGTTCCACGCATACATGCACTTTCTGCTCACAGAACTCACGACCAGATGAACAGCGCCTGCCAGCGCGTATGCTCCCCGTTCGAGTTTACTCGTGGCTGAGCTTCATATTGTCTTCCCTATCGAGTTTACTCGTGGTAGAGTTGTATACAGCACTTGCCTGCGCTTATGCTCCCCGGTCAACTTTACTCGCGACTGAGCTTCATATTGTCCTCTCGCTCGAGTTTACTCCTGGTAGAGCTGTACACAGCTCCTGCCTGCGCTTATGCTCCCCGCTTGAGTTTACTCGTGGCTGAGCTTCATATTGTCCTCCTTCTCGAGTTAACTTGCGGTAGAGTTGTACATAGTGCATGCCTGCGCTTATGCTCCCCGCTCGAGTTTACTCGCGGCTGAGCTCTATATTGTCCTCCCGCTCGAGTTTACTCGCGGTAGAGTTGTACAAAGTGCCTGCCTGCGCTTATGCTCCCTGCTCGAGTTTACTTCGTGGCTAAGCTTCATATTGTCATCCCGCTCGAGTTTACTCCTTCTAGAGTTGTACACAGCGCCTGCCTGCGCTTATGCTCCTTGCTCGAGTTTACTCGCGGTTGAGCTTCATATTGTCAGCGCCTGCCTGCGCTTATGCTCCCCGCTCGAGTTTACTCGTGGCTAAGCTTCATATTATCCTCCCGCTTGAGTTTACTCGCGGTAGAGTTGTACACAGTGCCTGCCTGCACTTATGTTCGCTTGCTTTTGAAAGGTAGTCCTGCTCGCATAGTTGAGTACTGAGACTTGACCTTGGCCCAACTGGCGTTCTGCTCACTAGTTTATCAGAGGTAGTCCTGCTCTGTAATAGCCCGACCCGGACTCCAATGCGGAATCCCAAGGTCGTGCCGTTAAGACAGACTAAAAGATGGACAAGCACCTGCTAAGCATAATGGTGCGAGTCAAGAGTTGAGCCATCAAGCTCAAAACAAGAATGTAAGGCCATAACGGCGACACGGAATAATAAAAATCAACACCTGCGGAAGTGAATAATAAGTGGGACCAAAGCCTATAATTATAAACTAATGAATACAAGGCTGAGAGACGACTATCTCTCGACAAATCTACGACTCGCGTGATGCAACATTGCGCACGGGAAACAAACCATCGGCAACCAAAGGCCGGCGAATCAACAAATACCAACCTGATGAACAACCACTCAACGGCTACAACATGCCGGAGGGACAAATCAACTAAACGAATAAGATATTTAAGTACTAGCAACTAAACCCAAGTCTCTCGACTAAAGTTGTCGGAGATGGCAATAACAACAACACTAAGATACGCGAGCTAAAACCTTGCTCGGGAAGACAACGAAATAAACTTCTAAATAAATACAACAGCTCGACCAAACAAGTCGGCTCCCAAAATAATACGAAATACAATACTAACATAACTACCCAAGTAAAGTTTACATAACTTTACATCCGTGTCTCACAAGATAATAAATACAATAATAATAATAACTCCAAGCTATTGCCCGGAAGACCACCTGTTATCAAATGTGCGCCCGTAGCTGGCACGCGTACTAACGAGCTCACTGCACAAACTAAGGAAAACAAACACACGAAATGAGTCATAATGACCCAGTAAGTTACTAAATGCAATTGTATGGCATAGCATGACGTGGCATGGCATAATATACAAGCATGTATAAAATCATGGCATCTTAATAGCTACCAATAATAGACTTGTATTAAGTTATCAAGGAACATAAACTTCATAAACCACATAGCACATTATCTTTCATATAAGTGCTTATAGTAAGCCACATAAGGGATAGAGAAGATACCGAATTAGTGCCGTTGTGCTGCTCCTGCAATACACAATGTTATACTGGTTGTACCATCGATGCTCGTGATTACATTGACACACTGAGCGGCTACACCGCAAGGGTAGCCCTTTCTCAGTCTAGCTTAGCATAATCCACTCGCTCTATTGGTTACGAGATGGGCTAACTTCCCCACTGGGGCCAACAGTGGAGGGTGTGTGAGGTCCCAGGTATGGCGATCCATAGCGAATACGAATCTTACGATTCGTATAGGCGATGTATCGTCCTACCCTGACATAAAAACCAATCTAAATATTGCCAGCTGGACTTACATGCAATGCACAAGTAGATATTTACTCGCATGCTCAAACAAGAACCAAGACCGTCAAGAGCGGACTTATCAAATCAAGTAGGACATAAAGCTCTACACACCAATTTAACAATGCACATATTTGCACATACTTAACAAATCCAACTAACTTATAAGTTTAGTCAAAGAACCACATAATGAGGTACTCATAATCCTCAAGTCATCATCCAATCGAAAGTAGCATATAAGCTCAAGAAATCACAACATGAGGTCTACCATAGTCCTCTACTCGGGATTAAACCAAAGACTATTATTTAGTCTAAGAACAACCATAAATCAAGACTTAGTATTTAGTCTGTTCATAAAAGCATATCGGACTCATCCATAGTCCTAACCGTCGTATATACTCGACTTCCTCAAAGCCAATCTCAAGGGTACCAAAACTAACCCGTAGTCATATCCTCGCAAGTGCTTTCATGTGCACGCGACCAAATTCCCAAAAAGAGAACTCATTCAAATAATAATTTCTTAAAGTAATACGAGATCATAGGTTGGTCTCTAATGCTCCGTGTCCTAACGAGCACGCTCTAAGTAAATCCCCAATAAGCCTCCATATCGTGGGTGTCACAAATGGGACACAATTCGAGATGCTCGGGTACTCACAATCAAAACCAACCAAACCCGAACATCGTAGGATTTCAACCTAAGGCTCACCAACATAATATTGAACCTAAAATGACTCCATTGAGTCTTAATATCGCATTTCATTTAAATACTTATTTCATAAATCCCAAAATTAACACATCAATCAAATTTATAACAATTCTCCCAAAATAATCCGGGCTTGTTTCCCAAGCCTAAAAATCCAAGAACTCAACATAATCATAGCCGAACGAAACCCAAATGTCGTAGGATTTCAACCCGAGTTCATTAACACATTATTGAACTTATTAAGACTCCGTTGAGTCCAAATGCTAAGTTTCATTATTTTCACACTTCATCAATTTCAACAATAATACCCACTTTATTTAACAACAATATATCCAATAATTCGGGCTTGATTCTCAAGCCCTAAAATTCACAACAAAACCCAACATGAATCATAACCCATTTCATAAATCACATTATTTCAATTAAATGATCCTACTCATAATTTCTAGTGAGTTCATATATCCAAAGCCCCAATCATAGGCATATTTCCACAATAAACCCAAATAACATATGGTCATGGTTTCTAGCATGCTCATAGGCCTAGAAACACAAAATGAAGAGTAATCACATATTTCAACAATCATAGAAGTCATTCTACAAATGCTCCTAACAAGTTCATACTTCCAAAAATCCCCAAATTGGGCATACAAAGCATATCAAGTGTTCATTGCCCACAAATAGCATATAGGTTGTTTTCCTTAGGGCCAATGAACCAAAATCAAAAGGAAGTAACTTACCTAGCTCGGATGAAAACTCCAAAGAACGCAAATCCGATCGGTGAACTTGTTCTACACGTCGAGGGCTTCACGAATCTGAAGTTTGAAGGCAATCGGACGGTTGGATCTTCGTAGATCGGTGGAAGAAGAAGCTAGGGCTCAAAGCTTCAAGCCCCCAACTCTCACTCTCTCTATACGTATTGTGGAGGAGAAGAAATGAAAGGATTTTCTGATTTCTCAAATGGGTTTGGGTATTTATACCCCCAAAATAAGGAGGGCAACAATAGACATTTCCCTTGCACAATTAGTAGAGATTAGGATTAATCAATCACTAATCTAACCTTAATTAACTTCCAACTAATGTTAGGACATGATTAGGGTTAAGTATGGGTGGTTAGGAAGGGTTTAGAGGGGGTTTAATGAGGGTAGGATAGGCAATTCTCGTCAAAACACAAAACAGGGGAAAATCCCGTAGGTGCCTCCTGATGTTGAGGCGGGCGCCTCACTCAAGGCCAGGCGGGCTCCTGGGCTTCTGGGAGCTGCTCATGACCATTTTGCAAAGCTCCCAGCATTGCCCCCGCGAGTTGGTGATCAGAATTCGATGCGAGCGCATCGTACAGCCCTTGAACTTGGTCTAAACATGTCCTAAATGGTCCCAAACTCTGGGAAATGTCCTAAATTCTAAGGTCTCCCAAACAACTCAAAACAAGTCGGTCTAACCCAACAAAACCGAACAACTCCCGAAACAACTCAGAGCGAAACCGGGAAGAGGTGCAACAACGTGCAACCAGAACGACGAATGAACTAGCAATTGAACGAGCAATGAAAGGGGACTTTTAAGGCAAGTCTAAGGGCTAATGAAGAAGCTTAAACACTTCTAGAAAGTTGAATAACAACTAGGGAAATAAGAATTCCAAAGGAGAGACGATTACGCGACTCGATCCCCGAACTACGCGATAGAGACGAGCACTATCTCCAAAGCTTCCAAATCATCGATAGACTTAAGGAACACCTCCAACTTGAAGTCTAATACATCTAAACATGTTAATCAATCATCATATAGAGGTCTAGGACCAAACCGAGGTCACGAACACAAAACGCAAGCAAACCCTCAATCGCGTCGCATTCCGACTATCGTCGAGTCACGACTTGTGACTTTAGCAAGTCAACAACTATATGGCATCTCTTAATAGTGTTTTGGTCTTAATGTGGTCTCTCATACACATCTAGACCCTCTCGCAAACCAATCATACAGTCGACAAAGGAAGAAGTGCAAATATAGCACGCAAACCGAGCTAACGAAGGAGCGGGGTGTTACATGCTCGCAAAGTCGAGTACTAGGACTTGACCTTGGCCCAAGTGGCATTCTGCTCGCTAGCTTATCAGAGGTAGTCCTGCTCGCATAGTTGAGTACTGGGACTTAACATTGGCCCAAGTCGCTAGCTTATCAAAGGTAGTCATGCTCTCAAAGTCGAGTATTGGGACTTCACCTTGGCCTAAGTGGCGTTATGCTCGTTAGCTTTTAAAGGTAGTCCTCCTCGTAAAGTCGAGTACTGGGACTTGACCTTGGCGCAAGTGGCGTTATACTTGCTTGCTTTTAAGGGTAGTCCCACTCACGAAGTCGAGTAGTAGGACTTGACCTTGGCCCTAGTAGCGCTTTGCTCGTAATAGAAAGACTTATGCAATCCAGTTCTAAGGCATAATGGTTAATTAAAATATACAATGACGGTCAAAAGCGATTAAATCTGTGACTCATCCTAGCACTTTTGTTATCTTATTTACCAAGATGAAAGTGATTAAGCCTTGGCGTAATGGTTAATTAAAATATACAATGACGGTCAAAAGCGATTAAATTTGTGACTCATCCTAGCACTTTTGTTATCTTATCTACCAAGATGAAAGTGATTAAGCCTTGGTCATCCCGAGAAATTAAAGAAGATTATGAGCAAATAGTACTCCTTACTCTCGAGATGAATTTCGAAGAATAATGAGTAGGTGGCTACTGATGTGCATATTTTGAATCCGCCTCAATGGTGTGGGGGCCTTATCTAATGGTCATTATATATTACATAATGTCGGAAGGCTTGGGCCGGGCATATAGTCCGCGAGCTAAATCCATTCTATCTAGGTATGAGTAACCCCACTTGTCCATAGTGAAGGGGCGTTTTTTTTTTTTTCTAATTTAGAATCATACATGTACTTGGGGGCTACGCGCCCTCTCTTTCATACTCAATGTACAGATAAACACACCAGAGGGTTTTTGGCGGGGGCCTTCCCTATCGACTCACAATGTTTATTTTACAAATAATATAGCCAGATATCCACCACCGACGACAACATGGTCGCTGGACGGCAACTCCAACGACCCACGTCCACCGCTACCTTCGGCACCCCCAGTATGATGCTTTTTTGGATACATCACTACTATAATTTTTAAATGTGACATACATTTCTTCTTTTGGTAATAGTAGTAATATAATTTTTAAACTTTTAGGCATTATGATTTAAATGTTGGAATATAAAATCAATATCATTTTCTAACAAGTTGGGTGATGTGATATATCTCTTCTATTGATAATAACATATAAAAAAAATTATCCAAAGACTTTTATAATCAATATCTATTTTTAAATAATGTGAGATACATCTCTTTATAACCAATGTGAGATACATTATCTATAAACATTTTAAACCAATATCACTTTCCTAACTAATGTGAAATACATATTTTCTATTGGTAATAAGTTTTTTTATAAAAATACTTGTAATACATACATCACTCTCTAATCAATGTGGAATACATCTCATCATTTAGTTATAATAGTAGAATTTTTTATTTTAAAAATATCTTAAACCAACATATCTTTCTATATAATTAATGGGATACATCTTTCTCTTCTCTTCTTTTCTATACATGATAAAACTATAAAAGTATAAAAAAATTTATTTAAAAACTTTTAAAATCAACATCACTTTTTAACCAATGTAGCACCTCTTTCATTGGTAATAATTGTAGAACTTGTAATCTAATCTAAACTAATTTAAAATCAACATTATTTTCTAACCAATATGAGATATACATCTTCTATTAGTAATAATGGTAGAAGTCTTGTGTCAAAAGACTTTGAAAATCAACATCACTTTCTAACCAATGTATGATATATCTCTTCTATTGGTAATTAATAATATTATTTTTAAAACCAACATCAATTTCTAATCAATGTGCGATACATATTTTCTATTGTTAATAATAGTATAATATTTTGTAACAAATGTGAGATACATCTATTGTAAGAGTGAAAGCCTTTAGTTTAAATATTTTAAAATTCATAATGTGATATATATCTCTTTTATTGGTAATAAGAGTAGAAGTCTTTTATATAAGACTTTCAAAACTAACATTTTTTTTAAACAATGTAAGATAAATATCTTCTATGGTGATAAGTAGAAATCTTTTATCAAAATAATTTTAAAACCAACATCAATTTATAATCAATATGAAATACATCTCTACTAATATTACCATTAGAAGAGACGTTTCTTATATTTGTTATAAATTGATGTTAGTTTTAAAAGTCATCAGAAGTCTTTTATCATAAAACTTTTGAAACCAACATCATTTTCTAACGAATATGAGATACATTTATTCTATTAATAATAATAGTAGAAATATTTTATCTTAAAACTTTTAAAACCAACATTATTTTCTATCTAATGTGAGATACATCTCTTCTATCGTTAATAAAAGAATTTTATCTAAAAAAATTTAAACTAAAATAATTTTTTGTAACCAATGAGGAATAAATCATTTTTATTGGTAAGATTTTTGCTTAAGGACTAGCTAACATCAACTTCTAACAATTGTGAACATATATTTTCTTTTGCTAGTTTAGTAAAAGTCATTTATCTAAATATTTTTTTTAAGCAAACATCAATTTTCAACTAATGTTTGTTAAATCACTTTTATTGGTAATTATAGTAGAGATGCATCTTACATTGTTTATAAATTAATGTTTTTAGAAATCGTTAAAATACTCATCTAATACTTATTGAAAAATTAATGTTTTTAGTGAAAGAAATTATGCAACTTGAGACAAGAAATTCTTTGTGTGTCATTTGTTTGTTGGCAAATATAATTGTGCAAATATATTCTACTCTGTGAGAGCATCAAAATGATATATTTATTTGTCCAAATCGAGTTTTGCATAAATAAGATATCAATGCTTAAAGTATGGTGTTAGAAGTGGGTTATTAGAGTAATGTTCTTACCCAATGTCAATCTAATAATATTATCCCACATTAGTTAAGAAATGATGTTGGTAGTAAAAGTCTTTCTATATAAAAGTTTCATTATTATTAACAATAGAAGAGATTAATAGTAAATGATTAATATCACAATATCATATTAACTATTAATTTTAGCGAATAGTTAGAAAATGAAAAGTTTCAAGTCAAGTGATGTGGATGCTTGAGGATTCAACAATATCAAAAGTTGGTTGAGGTGGAACAACCATACTGCTCCTCACCAACTTCTAATATATATATATATATATATATATATATATATATATATATATATATATATAGAAAATCATGGTATAATTTTAGTATGACTTTATGGTATTTTTCCCTACAATTGTTAAGTGGGTTCATTGTGGGTTCAACCGCTTTAGGCCCTTTTTCAAACAGGCAAAAAGAAATACATCTTGATGCAAAAATATGCACAAATGATGCATACCGATGCCAAAAGTTCGGAAAGTATCTTTTGTTGGTTTTAAAAATAATTATCGATGATTAAAGTGGTTGAAAATTCAAAAAAATATACAAGCCTGCGATTTTCCTATTAGATGCATGACATTTAATTAAGACTTTGGGCCAATATAAAATTATGAATCATCCATAAAGTGAACCACTCCTTAATTCATAAGACATTTAATTATGCCAAATTTCACGTGGGTATAATTTTAGAAACATGTTTTCATCTAGGTCTATAATTTTTTGGACATTTCATATAACTACAAATTGGTTGCCAAATGACAAAAATGTCATTAATGAAGACCAAAAAAATCAGATAATACTGATGTCAATGCTAGGCATCAGTTAACACATTTTTTTCAAGACAAAAAAATTCAATAATGTTGATGCCAATGTCAGGCATCGAGCCGACATTATCAGTTCTTGATGCAAAACCCAGGCATCAGGTTGTTGCCAAATTCAGACATCAGGTTGCTGATCCCAAACCCAGGCATCAGGTTACTGCAAAATCCAGACATCAGGTTGACAAATCCAAGCATGGTTGCTGATGTCAAACTCATGCATCAAGTTGAAAAATAACCAAAAATGTTGATACTAAGGCTTGGCATCGAGATTTGTTTGCGGTTTATTCAACCAAAAAAAATTCAAAAATGCTGATACCAAGGTTTGGCATTAGGAATACCAAAAAAAATTTAAAATGCTGAATCCAGGCTTCAGGTTGACAAATTTGACATCATCTTGATAATCCAGACATCAGGTTGACAAACCAGGCATCAGGTTGATGTCAAGGCTTGACATCAGGACCTCCCTTCCACATCACCAACCGCCATCTCCACTTTATCACCTGTCGCCCACCATTCTTGTCGGGTCTGTTCCCTCAATCTCCATCCCCCGCTGCCTTTGACCAACCACAATCTTCAACCATCAAAGCCCCCCATGGCCGCCATCAATCTTTCCCTCCCTCATCTTCTCCGGTCAGTCCAGCGAGTCTCCGACCCCCCTCGTGCATGTTGCTTCGTCTCTAGGCCGTCCATGCGGTAGCTACGCCTACGTCTTCTTTCCCTCTTGCCGGTTTCAGAATAGCCCACAGATCCGACCTTCATCCTCGGTCCGGTCGCTCCACTCGGGCAAAGGCCCAGCTCAGTGCCAAGGCAAGAAATATCTCCATCTTCATGCTCACTTAAACCCCAATTAAAATTTGCCTTCATGGATCCCCGAGCGCCATCGGGGAAGAATCTCTGAACAAAGACGTAGGGACTTTCTTCAATTGAGAGAGGTTCCTCGTGATTGACTCGAGAACTTCGTAGAAGTGACGAATGAGAAATTTGTCTTCATTAAGGGTAGTGGCGTACTTTCGCCCCAAAATTATACCTAAAAGATATGTCTAAAAATAGTTGGATTCATTTGAAAATATGTTTTAAAAGATATATCGGCTTGTATTTGTATTTATTCATTTTATTAAGACTTTGGGCCATTCCTTAACACAAAGTCATTAAATGTCATGCTCAGTATCAGTACTGGGGGTGGCGGGAGGGGCTACCGCCATGGGCCCCCAATTTTTTAGGGCCCCAAATGTTTGGGTACTACCTTATATTTAGTATATATATTAAAGTGTCAAAAAGGTTAATAATTGATTCTCTTAACCTATTGGTTATGGTGCTCATGATTTAAGTTAAAGGTTTTAGGTTCGAATCTGTGTTGTTACTTGTTTGAATCTATTACTTTTTTAGTCTGTGAGACGTATATAACTTATAATGTGTTGATAATTGCAATCTAGAATAGATGATCAATGGTTAACATATTTGGCGATTATGAGAGATCTTTCAATTCTTGCTATAAGTTTTTTTTTCCAATACTTTAAAATTTAAATGATTTCATTTTTATAAGGGCCCATTGGGCCCCCATTTTGGTCATGGCCTCTCGAAACTCGAGGCCGGTCTGTCAAGTCAAGAAGAGCCATTAAGAACAATTGTTTGTTAATAGATGATAGAACATATAAATATTTATTAAAGTGTGCCAATAACTTTTATAATTTTTACACAATGACCTAGAGTCGGGCTATATTGTCGGATGCTCTAGTCTTTTTTTTTCTTTCTTAAACTAAGTTTATTTTTTTTGCTTATGGTACTACTTCATATTCATAAGTCTCTTGATCCAAATTATTTACTCTTTGAGATGGCAAGCATCAATATCTTTGGTAATATTTTTAGAATCTCCAAGAGTGTATTTGGGTCGAGAATACCTCGTGGAGCTTCTCGTATTCGAATGTCCATGTCACCAAGCTTGTTTCTCCTTTTTATCAACGGAGAGTGATGCAGCGAGACTTGTAGAGCTCTTTCATATCACCTTCAATCACATCATACGTTACTTTGTCTCCTCGTTTACATGAACGATCTCTTTCACGACTTCCTTTTTTCCCATCTATGGCATCACAAGAAATAATTTTCATTATCAAACAAATAAATACAGTTCATGCATGGGAGTTGATGAAAGAATTAATTAATATGGAGTATAGGTGATGGCTTACCATGGAAATAATCCCAACGATAATAGATCCAGACTTCCCCATTCACCTTCATGAAGATTACAACCGTGAATATGATTAGGGGCCAAGTTGGAAACATGGTGTGGTTTCTTCAGAGGATCTCATGAAACAGATCTCCACATGACTTGATTTCAATTTGGACACTCTTCTTACCGGTTAAACCCATTTCTTAACAATAAACTTCTACTAAATCAAACGTATTGATAAGCAAAAATAGATAATAACCCTTTGCTATTTATAGAGTAGAACTTTTCCTTCTTTGGAGGTACTCGTCTTCCTTTCAATGTTTTTGGTAATAATATTTAAGAAGTTGGTTTTTATGTCATTTTGGCATTACATAAACCTGAATATCCATGAAGCATAATAATATACTCACTCAGTCCCTAAATAATCGTCTTAGTTGATCCGCGCTGAAATTAAAAAAATAATTGACTTGATTATTTATATTGATTTAATGTGTAGTTTCCTTTAAAGCATATGTGTATGTTACCCATAATTAAAGCATTGTGAAAAAGTAAGGGTAAAGTGGTAAAAGTGATGTTCTAAAAGGTAAGTTTCAAAGCGAAGAATTATTTTTGGGACGGACGAAAAAGGAAAAAGATGACGATAATTTAGGGAGAGGGAATAACAATATAGCCTTAGCACGACACATGATAGATATAGCAAAGATTAATTTAGGAAGTGTTTCCTAATCATTTATGTTTCTTTATTCTATTTGACATGTTTCTGTTTGTACTTTGATTTTGTTTCATTTTTGTTTTTAAACTATGACACCCTTTTAAAATAAGTCAATCTGAAGCTTAGTCTAAGTGTGACAGGCAGGGCAGAGGTGGAACCAGGGTCGGACAAATAGGAGGAAACAAGTAAACAAACAACATGCAAGGACTCATTTTAAAAACGACGTGACGCATTAGAGGCAGCCGCCTCGGCCCAAGGCAGGCAGCTTTTCAAACTGATAAAGCAGTTAAGCAATTAAACCAAGTCATCGGCGGACTACATGCAGGAACCAGCTAACAGTTTAGGACAAGAATTAAATAAGAGCTAATAGGATGCTCGGCGGAGGAAGACTTATACGTAGTGAACTATTAAAGTGGCAAGCACGACTTACACAATGCCCGGCATCAAAAGGAATTACAAGTACTACAAGTCAAACTACTAGCTAACAAGGATTACAAGATCAAGCTTTTATACAAATACCCAAGCATAGTCAATTGACTTGCTTTAACCCGTAGATCCTTACAAAATATAAAAACAAAGGAAGAGGACATCTAAACCACCTCTTCGAATATCCATGGCCCGAACAAAGGGGAGACAACCACGAACATGGCAATCTCAACGAAGCGGGACTGTCTTGCTAGGATCTAAAAGCGATAAAGGAAAGGGTAAGTCATAAAGCTTGTAGAAAGCTATCAATCATGCATGTCATGGCATATGCAACATACAATAAGTTATAGTCACATAAGCATGAGATCATATATCAAGATGCATTGTTTCACATAGGTGCTTGAAATTAAATCACATAGGATAAGGATATATGGAGAGCCGGGCCGCTACGTAGTTCCTGCATACAGCGTTATCTTGAGCGTGCATGTCAGATGCGTGTAAGTACATCGACTTCGGGGAATGCCAGGATAGACACCAATGGTGCTTTGTTGATTACAAAAGGGAGCTACTTCCCCCTGTGGCCACAGTGGGCGTGAACAAGGCAGGATGCCATTTGGACTCATGCAATGCCAAGTAATGTTTACTTAACAAAATATCAAGTAGTGAACGAGGAGGTCGACAAGAGCGATCTCGTTCATGACAAATAAATTATTCTCATCAATAACCAAGTAGGATTGAGTTCGACAGGCGAACTCACATGTCAATTAGGCATTCTATAATATGACATTCAAGATCAAGCAAGGTAATCAATCCAAGTTCAGAGTCTAGAATTATTATTCTTAGGGAAACGTGTTTAGAACGTCGTGAAGGGATTGATCGGTGAGCCGGTAATGTTCAATGGCTCGCTAAACTTGAA
>JABEVN020000376.1:0-33020 GCA_013146195.2 Codonopsis lanceolata | reverse complement strand
CTTGTTGTCTTGTGAGGTATTTATTTGGTGATTTCACATTTTTTTTTAAAAACAATTCATCTTTTTAGTGAAATCTTTTTGGCCATGAGGCTAGATCTACAAGCATAGGCTTGTAGGTTGTTTTGATAAACATTTGTGCATAAATTTGTGCTTTATATTTTAGTCTTCCACTATTTTATTTTTCTGTCCATTGTGACTTCCATTGTAGCTTCATTAGAAGCTACATTGGAAACTGCATTGACAGTTTTTGGAGAATCCTAGCTACTATTGTTCCTACAATTGGTATCAGAGCCTCCTCTTGACGTTACTAAGAGTTGAGTTGATGGATTCTCATGAGAATTTTGTCTGTCCTAATTTTGAGAGAAAGAAGGGTTTGTACAATGATTCGTTGTTTTAACTCTTCTGTCACTGAAGATGGTGCAGAATCAGAATCAGAATCAGAACTGATGGATGCTTATAAGGAGTTGTACAATGATTGGGAAAAGAGAGCTTGTCAAGTTAAGTTACTTAAAAAGACAAATGAAATACTCAAGAAAGTGAAGGAAGATCAAAAGGAGAACATTGCTAGACTGGAGTGTTTGCTTAGCAAGAAGGATGTAGAGCTTGAAAATCCGAAAGAAGAACTTATTTGGCTAATGAGACCGTGGCAAAATGGAGTTCAAGGCAACACAAAATGGATGATATGTTGAATTCTGGTAATTATGGTAAGTTTGGTATTGGATTTAGGCCCAAGAAGTTTGTGAAAGAAGGTGAAGGTATGTCTACTGAACCAAAACATCCCACACAAAATTTTTAAAATCCAAACTTCTTTGAAAAACCCAAAACAAGAAAGAGAAATTTTGTATGTCACTATTGTCACAAGCCAGGTCATATTCAACCATTTTGCTTCCTTAAAAAGGTTGTCTATAAGGAAGAGGTTAGGCAAGCTTACCTTGTTCGTAACCAAGTGCAACATCAGAAGCAACATATGCCAAAAACCTTTAAAAAAATGTGGGTTCCCAAAGGTAGTTACAGGAATGCAAGATCCAAGTACTATGAGCCCTTTTATATATGTCCTGGTGCTAAGTGGTTCGATGATGAAGCTGCTCCCACTATAACTAATCTTGGCCACAAAACCATTGAGGATGATGCTTCAGGTCTACCTGACTTTGGAGATCATGAATCTCCTGCACAATCTTCAGAACCTGCATCTGCTAAATGCCTTGATCGGTGAACTGCTTGAGCGAACAGACCAGAATCTGCAAGTCCTGGAAGTTTAGAGAATGTGACCCAGAATGTAGCTCTGGATGCAGCTACATCAGAAGCTACATCGGAAGCTACATTGGTCGAAATCACTTGAATTCGAAAGCAGTCTGAACATTCAGAAATTCAGTCCAGTTTGACTAATCGCAGCCATGACATTCCCAGCAGAATTCAGAAAGTGCATCCTACTTCACAAGTCATAGGTAATATTCATGATGGCATATACACAAGGAGAAGAGGCAAGGTTGATTCTCACAAATTAACATGCTTATCAAAATATTTTTAAGAGAAGCCTTACAACTTTTATGGATGCTCCAAATGATCAAAGATTATGGGCTACACATTGATGTGTTAACCTTGTATGTTGATAACACCTATGCAATTTGTTTAGCACAAAAATCCAGTTCATCATTCTCGAACAAAACACATTGATATAAGACACCACTTTATTAGAGACTTGGTTGAATATGAAAATTGTTTGCATTGAACATGTTGGGACTGAAAATCATCTTACTGATATATTTGCCAAGTGTCTTGATTTTGAGAGATTTTTCAATCTTTGGAAATCTCTTGTGTTTTGTGTGCCATATGATTTTACACTTAGTTAAAAAAAAATTTAGGCATGATTGCATTTTGTCTTTAGAGGGCACTCTAGATCATTGTTTCACATGTATGTGCCTCATGTAGTTGCTTAGGAATTGCATTCAATATCAATTGTGATTTTTTTTAATTCTCTTTCTCTCCCAGTTCTTGAGCATGTTTGAAGTCCACAAAGGAAAGAGCTACCTTTAAAAAATCAAGGGTTGTAGCACTTTATCTTGGTACTATGGAACTTAGGTTCTCATAGGTTGATCTTGAGAAAATTGGATACCCTTGAAAGAAAAAGTGTGAAAGATACCTAACGGAAAAGAGCTACGTATGAACAAGGTTTGTGGCAATTCTCTTTTGGGACTATGAATCCTTAGATTTCATGGGTTGATCAAAAGCAAAATGGCTTCCCTTGGTAAATAGTGTGAAAGGTTCCAAGTGACATGTTTTTATAGCTTGAAATAAAGTAGAGCTATATTCCTAGGGAAATAAAGTACCTATGGATTTTTGTTGTGAAAAATTTATGATATTGGGAGAGAAATCTGGTTGAGAAAAAAAATGCAATATTGATCATAAAATCACAATTTTGGTGAATGCATCTCCAAATGCAATTGCATAAGAAACTACATCGCTTTGATTTGGTCTTTATCACTTGTGTGATTGCATTATTATTTTGCCTAGCTTTTAGTTATCATGTTTTTAGGAATAAAATTTTAGGACATGAATTGTTGGCAAGGATATCAGCTTGGTGAAATTTTGTCCTAAAATAAATTGTGCAAATCAATTTCCAAAAATTTCCATGTTGAAAAATATTTAGTGGATGTCTAATTTTTGTGGGAAACTAAGAGGTATTGAATCTTGATATGAGGTGCTCAGTTATTGCTAGGGGTGTGATCAAGTCATGGTGAACACTTAATTGTGTTTTTCAAAATCTTGGATTTTTGAGAATTCCTAAAAGATTGTTTCTCC
Source organism: Codonopsis lanceolata (assembly GCA_013146195.2). Taxonomy (NCBI): domain Eukaryota; kingdom Viridiplantae; phylum Streptophyta; class Magnoliopsida; order Asterales; family Campanulaceae; genus Codonopsis; species Codonopsis lanceolata. Next base: position 30,221 of record JABEVN020000376.1, on the reverse strand, counting down.
CTCTTCCTTTTCCGGTCAAATAGGGGGAGAGAGATCAAGTGTTTCTGGTGATGGTGATGAATCTCATAAACTGTTTCATGTTTTGTTTTGTATGCATGTGATTGCATTATTGATATATTCTGATTTGTGCTTAGTAAATGATTTCTGATTTTATACCTTGCACAAATTTAGGGGGAGATGAGATTTTCTAACCAATGCAGGTTAGATGGTGTGATTGGTGTTGAATAAACACTTGTCATTTGATTTGACCAGAAAGGCTCAACAAAGGGGGAGATTGTAAGGGTAAAATAGACATGGCCTACTTTGTTTTTGTTTCTCCTTTCTTGGTCTCTAAGATTAGACGTTTTTTGGAAACAAAATCTTTAATTAGATTTTGGTTTTTTTGGTCCTAAAGTCTAGTAGTCATTTTTTGTAACAAAATATTTAATTAGATTTTTTGATTTCTTGGATCTAAATCTTAGGAGTTGTTTTTGAAAACAAAATCTATGTCAAAATTTTCTAAACAACCGTGCCTTAGAATCCTTATTGGTATGGTAAGAAAATCTAACATCTAAGGTAGTAGATTTTATTCCCAATTCTAATCGTTGCCCTTCTTGAGTTGGATTCCTTCTTTGTGTGTAGGTTTTCTCCTTATTATAAATAGAAGACTTGGGCAACGGCTGAAGGAATCTGAGAGAACATACAGAAAATTCAGAAGCTAAAAAATTCTGATCCTGAAGCAGTTTCAGTTTCCAGCTTTGAGCAGATTTTGATTGTAGCTCCGAATGTTATAACATTCGAAGCTACATTGGGCGTTGATGTTGTTTTGTCTTCCTACCAGATTTTAGAAAGCTGTTTTGTTTCTTCCCACGTTTGCTATACCTGTTTTTCTGTGGGTTTTTGGCTCTCCAAGACTTATTGTCTTGTGAGAGTATTTATTTGGTGATTTCACATTCTTTTTGTAAAACAATTCATCTTTTTTAGTGAAATCTTTTTGGCCATGAGGCTAGATCTACAAGCATAGGCTTGTAGGTTGTTTGGTAAACATTTGTGCATAAATTCGTGCTTTATATTTTAGTCTTCCACTGTTTTATTTTTCTGTCAATTGTGACTTCCATTGTAGTTTCATCAGAAGCTATATTGGAAACTGCATTGGATGTTTTTGGAGAATCCTAGCTACTATTGTTCCTACAAGTCGCAATGCCGATAACCTTGTCACTTTGATCGTATATAATCTGAAAAGAAAATGAAATTTTCTTATGTGAAAAAATTGAAATATACAAATGCATGCAAGGTCAAGATACCTTGCTAGCAGCAAACCCTGGGTATATTTCAACTCCTAATTCTTCAGCCTTTAGCCCCAACCAACGCACTAACTGACCCAAACTGAATTAGCATGTCACCATTAGTCATCTATTTACAATGACGCAACCATATATATCATGTTTAAAGAAAGGCAGTTCTCAATTATGTAACATAAATAATAATGGAACATCCAAGGGGATCAGAAAAATGATTAACCTCCAAAGTTCACAAACTCGTAATAAACTTTAAATTCAACTACGGATAAGAGTAGAAGTCTATGTTCTTTGATGCTGAAGAAAAAGAAGATGATGTAGAACACAACAGCTACACGGACACATATGATCGATTTGCGAAGCCCAAGCCAAAACCCAAGCGTTGTGTGACATTAAACAGCTTTTAGTCTATTACAAAGTGTGTTTCAGTCGATTAAGATTAGTACTTTTTTTTTTTTTATTTTTTTTTTGAGTATTATATTATTTACCAAAGCGTCAAAACAGGTGATACATCCTTTGTACACTAGTGGTATACTCAAAAGAAGAAAATCTAATCGATAGAAAAGCTTTTGACAAATTCTTCCAAAGAATATCTAGAAGGAGAGAGTCTTCTCTGGCTGAGAGCACCAAAAGAACGGGGTGCGAACCATGGTGTCTTTCATCTGAATCAAAGACCTTTCTTCGAATGCCCTCCTATTTCTCTCCCCAACCAAGCAGCCAAAGGAATAGCCTCCAAAATGATTTTCCTTCGCCTTCGTTTATACAACCAACTCAAAAATAACTCTTTAATGGCGTAGGGACGATGGAAAGGGGAATCACTATCAGAAAGAAGCATAGAGGCAGAGCTTTACAGGAGCTGAAGAATTTGCACTGTAGTGTTAAGTACGATGGAAAGGGGAATCAGGGGGATTCGGGGAGAAGCAAGAGTTGTGGGATTTAATAAGGTTCTGATTTCGGTGTTTCTATGGAGGTGAGAATTATTTCATGCAATGTGTGGGGTCTTAATGATTTAGATAAGAGACTGTAACACCCCGGATTCTTGCATGTATATTGTGTGCTTGCCTTCATGATTTCTCGTTGATCATGAGCATGTTTACCTAGTCTATATATATGATTTAGAAACATTCTTAAGTCATTCATGAAGCTCTTAACATGTTTAGAATCATGTAAGCTTACTTGTTGAATCGCCGATTCGATTGCTTCGTTTGAGCCTTAGGGTTTCTCGGGATTTCCTTCGTTGGTTGTATTCTTTGTGTTATCAACTTGTGAGAAGTTCATTTGAGTTATAGACCAAGTGTACTAGTATTTATCATGCTTGCACAATCATTGTTCATAGACTTGTTGCTTTTGGTTATGAGATGACCAATTTATTCCTTCACAGACCAGTCATGTTTTTGGGCAAACTTCGGGAAAATTCTGGTACTAATCCACTGAATAGAATTTTCTAAAAATTTAGTATGTTTTACCTTCATACGTTAGGATACTCTCTGTAAAATTTGGTAATTTTCCAAGGTGTCTAAGTACCTCAATTAGGTCTTGACTTATGGCTGTGCCAGAATTCAGTTTTCAGGAAAACAACTTCTGTACTTGATTTTTGTTGTAACCATATCTTGATGAATATAAGTCCAAATGGAGTAATTTAAAATTCTAAAATATAATTTAATGAGTCTAGTTTCAGAAAAATCAAAAATCACCTCATTTGGAGTTGTGAGCGATTTATGGTCGATTTTACAAGATTGACTGTCCAGTAACTTTTCAAAAAAAAATGGTCATGAACTTAGCTGCAGCATTCCAGGCGCCCGCCTCGACTTTAGTGAGGCGCCGCCTCAACTTCTGGGAGCATTTCAATTTCAGCTTCCAGCCTCAGCTTCCCAGGCGCCCGCGGCTTCTTGTGGCGCCCGCCTCATCTTCGAGTTTACGGGATTTTTCCCTGTTTTTCTTGTTATGCGACTTATGGCACTCAAACCTCTTTCCAAACCTCTTCTAAACCTCACTAAAACCTTCCTAACACTCCTTGATTATGTCCTAACATCTCTAACAAGTTTTAAGTGTGGATTAGTGAGTGCATTAGTGGATTAAGCAAGCCCCAAATCAGATTTTAAAGGACCACAACATAGTGACACTTGTCCCACTAAGTTTTCTAACCTTTAAACACCACAAATCTGATGTTTGACCTCATTTCTCTCCCTCACTCTCTAAAAAAACGGGATTCCTCTTCTCTCAAGTTCTCCCATGGCTACTTGAAGGTTTTCTCTTGGTCCTCCATCATCCTCTCATCCTTTGCTCAAACCTCCTTCATTAAAAGTGTAGAACTTGAAGAGTTGAGCAGTTCCAACCGATTGGTTTGTGCTCTTCCTATCTTCTTCCTTGGTGAAAGGTAAGCTATTGATTCCCCTTAGGAAGTATGTTAGTCTTGCCATGTCCCCTTCTTCTCATGTTTCCCATGCTCCTACCATGTCCATGCCATGCTTCTTGATGAATTGAGCCTGTAAGGATTTTTAATGATATGTTCATCTTGATCTTTTGGTCCTATGCCTAGAATTAACTATGTTCTATGCCTCCTTAGGAACAACTATTGTTCTTGGACCAATGACTTTTGACAACTCTTGGAGATTATGAATTCTAGGGTTTCACATGCTATGGATTGTTCATCCTATTGATTGGGTCCTATGCCTAGAATTAACTATGTTCTATGCCTCCTTAGGAACAACTATTGTTCTTGGACCAATGACTTTTGATAACTCTTGGAGATGATGATTTCTAGGGTTTCACATGCTACAAATTGTTCATCCTATTGATTGAGTCCTATGCCTAGAATTGAATATGTTCTATGCCTCCTTAGGAACAACTAATGTTCTTGGACTAATGACTTTTGACAACTCTTGGAGATTATGAATTTTAGGGTTTCACATGCTATGGATTGTTCATCCTATTGATTGGGTCCTATGCTTAGAATCAAATGTGTTCTATGTCTTCCTAGGAATAACTAATGTTCTTGGACTATTGGCTTTTGATAACTTTTGAAATAATGATTCTAAAGTTCCCTTGAATTATGAAATGTTGAACTTATGATAATTCTTGACTATGGTTGTTAAGTGGATTAACGGCCTAGTTACTCGATCACGAGAACTTAGAAAAGGGTTTTGGATGCATTTAGCATCTTAACTCTCTTGGATGAATTGTTAGAGACGACTCATCGGAGTCAAACTTAAGTGAGCCATTGAACAATACCGGCTCAATGATCAATCCCTACGACGTTCTAAACACGTTTCTCTAAGAATGATAATTCTAGACTCTTGAGATTTGGATTGATTACCTTGCTTGATTCTTGATGTCATGTAATAGAATACCTATTTGACATGTTGAGTTCGCTCTTGTCGAACTCATTCTGCTTGACTATTGATGATAATTCTAGACTCTTGAGAATTGGATTGATTACCGTGCTTGATTCTTGATGTCATGTAATGGAATACCTATTTGACATGTTGAGTTCGCTCTTGTCGAACTCATTCTGCTTGATTATTGATGAGAATATTTACTTGTCATGAGCGAGTTCGCTCTTGTCGACCTCGTTCCCTACTTGAGAATTTGTTAAGTAGACACTACTTGGCATTTGCATGAGTCGGTGGCATCTGTCCTTGTTCACACACGCCTCCACTTGTGGCCACGGTGGGAAGTAGCTCCCTTCTTTGTAATCAATACGAGCATCATTGGTGTCTATCCGGGCATCTCCTCGGAAGATCGATGTACTTACACACATCGATACACACACTCCGGATAACGCTTCTATGCGGGAACTACAAAGCGGCCCGGCTCTCCATATATCCTTATCCTATGTGATTTAATTTCATGCACCTATGTGAAACAATGTGCATCTTGGATATATGATCTCTATGCTTATGTGACGATATCTTGCCTTGTATGTTGCATATTGCCATGACATGCATGATTGATAGCTTACAAGTCTTTATGACTTACCCATTTCCCTTCTTGCTTTAGATCTAGCTAGCAAGCAAGGTCCTTCCGTTGAGGCTTGCGGTGTTCGTGCCTTGTTCCCCTTTTTTGCGCCGTTGCGGTTGAAGAGGTGGTTTAGATGTCCTCTTCCTTTCTTTTGTTATTTTGCAAGGACGATGGGTTAAAGCAAGTCAATTAGACTATGCTTGGGAATTTGTATAGAACTTGATCTTGATACTATTATTAGCTACTTGTAGTTTAACACTTGTAGTACTTGTAACCCCTTTTTTGCCGGCATGTGTAAGCCGAGCTTGGTTATCTTGTTTATAGTTCACTACGTATTAGTCTTCCGTGAGCATGCTATTAGCTCTTATTTAATTCTTGTCCATGAAGCTGTTAGCTTGGGTTAGGCATGTAGTGTCGCCGATGACTTGGTTTAATTGCTTAAGCTGTTTTATCAGGTTTGAAAAGTTTTAAAAATACCGGCCTTTTAGGGCCGAGGCGTGTTACGTCTCTAATGTTGCGTCACGTCGTTTTCTTAAAATGAGTCCTTGCATGTTAATTGTTCACTTGTTTCCCCCTTATTTGGGCGGTCCGACCGCGGTTCCTCCTCGGGTCCGGGTCGGGTCGCCACAGTTGGTATCAGAGCTCTCGTTAGCTATAAGCCAGGATAGGTTCCATGGCCTAGTTGGGTTAGTTCTTGTGTGAATCATGACGTTGAGTGTTCTCTTTCGTGCCTTATTGGCAGATTCTTCGTTAATGAATAGGACTTAGAATCCTAAGTTCATTGTAATCTAGATTCTCGTGAGTACAGTGTTCGTGTCAAGGAATATTACCTTTCACCCGTTTTACTTTCAAGGCGATTATACCAAGAGTGTGTGTTCTTTGCTTTCTAGAGCTATTGTTTCTTGTCCGTTGTGAGTGACCCAATAAGCTCGGGTTGTCGATTCGAGTGTGATCGTCGTGGTGTCCATTAGTGCCTTTGAACGTGTTACACCTTCTTGAGCGGCGTGGCTAAGCCTCCCGTGGTACCTAGTGTATTCCTTGATTCCTACATAAGTATATACATCTATCGTAGTGCCTAATCGTGAGTGCTTGGGCTGCCTAGTGTCGGGAATTGGAGGACTCTTTCTGCTTGCATGTTATTGAGATTGAAGGGATACCCTAATAATCAAGGTATTGTTGTGGTTTCAAGTTGAGACTTGGTGAGTACCCAATAGGTGATCACATGACCGATGATTGGATTAATCGTTAGCTCGTTTACGTCTTGACCCATAGTGATTTGAGGTCTTCTAGTTAATAACTATTTGCTAGCCAAGGATTATTAAGTTATTATCTTGTACCGTTATTCGACTAATACGTTAATAGAGTATTAGCATTTTGTAAAAGGATTTATCTATCATTAGTGGATCGTTAAGAGTATGAATGTTCCATACTTGGTATACTTGCATGGTAGATTAAAATACTATGTATATGATATTGATTTCCATGCCTAAATGTAACTATATTATATATGCATGAGACCTTCATAAAGGATGCTCTAATGTGACTTGTAACTCCCTCCGCATCCCGACGAAAGCTTTTGAAGTCACTTGAGAGGGCCCCGACTTGATTATCAAGAGGTATTCGTCGGAGAACTAGAATGGTATAATATGATATAGGAATTGGTGAACCCATGACCAAGCTGGAATGAAATTGAAAGTGGTATCTTGTTTTACTTGTGCAAATATGTGCAACGTGTATATTGAAATCATGCTACGAATAAATTGAACCTGTGACATGATCGAATGAATTGCATGGTATTGAATGCCTTCTTTGAAAGGCGAATATGTGGTCCATGATGATTGACTACTTGATTTTATTGTAAGGGCGTTAGATCCTATAGATTCGTGTTGTGACCGGAATAATTTAGTTAGCCGGAAAACTCTTTGTTGGAAAGTTGTTAGTTTGGTGCAACTATTGCACGTGCATACGAATCACTTGTTTAGTTGATAAAGAGGAATTTTCACCTCAATGTCCACGTTTGTTGGAACTTTGTAAACCTCGATAATGTCCTTGAACCATGTCAAGAGTCAAGATGACTCGACTTTGGAATCGATTGGAGATGATATTTAAGTATTTCTTTCCCTACCGCCTCCGCAGATTCGTTTCTTCATGACCTGTATTTTTGTATACGGCTTCTCTACTTTTTGAGCTCGTTAGCTCAAGCTGTCCGACTTCGCACTACTGTTTTGCAAGTGCTTGTCCTCTTCTTGCCTTGTCCTTGTAGCACGACTTTGGGACTATGCATTGCCTCCCGACCGAGAATTAGAGTTTTGCGTTGAGCTTGTGCCAGGGACTTCGCCTATATCTAGAGCGCCTTACAGAATAGCTCCAGCGGAGTTGTGAGAATTGAAAGAGTAGTTGCAAGAACTTCAAGATAGAGAGTTCATTAAACCGAGTGTGTCACCGTAGGGTGCACCGGTATTGTTTGTGAAAGAAATATGGTAGTTTACGCCTTTGTATAGACTAACGACAGTTGAACCAGGCTACTATCAAAAATAGGTATCCCTTGCCACACATTGATGATCTCTTTGATCAACTTCGGGGTTCAGTTGTCTATTCCAAGCTTGACTTGAGGAGTGGCTATTATTAATTGAGAGTTCGAGAGGAGGATGTCCAAGAAGAGCCTTTAAATGCAGCGTTACGGCCACTATGAGTTGTTGTGATGCCGTTTGGGTTGACCATCGCACCCGCAGTTTTTATGGACTTGATGAATAGGGTTTTTCATGAATATCTTGATTGCTTTGTGGTTGTGTTTATTGATGATATCCTCGTGTACTCCAAGTCACGAGAGGAGGTTGACTACGGCTCCTATCTTAGCATTGCCTAGTGGTTCGGAGAACTTTGTGATTTTTATCGATGCCTCGTTAGAAGGCTTGGGTTGCGTGCTTGTGCCATGGATTTCAAGGGCAGTTGGGATTCTCATTTGCCATTAGCTGAATTTGCTTATTATAACAGTTACCAGTCTAGTATTGAGATGGCGCCATATGAGGCTTTATATGGGCGTAAGTGTCGTTCACCGATTTGCTGGGATGAAGTTGGTGAAGCTAAGCTTTGGGGTTCAGAGATGGTTCAACAATCGGCTGAGAGTGTAAAGCTTATTAGAGCTAGATTGCTTACAGCTCAGAGTAGACAGAAAAGCTACGCAGACAACCGGAGACGTGACTTAGAGTTTCAGGTTGGTGACTTTGTATTCTTGAAAGTATCGCCCCGACGCGGTACTAAGCGATTTGGGAAGAAAGGTAAGCTTTCTCCTAGATTTATTGGACCATTCGAGATCCTAGAGAGGATTGGAGCTTTGGCGTATCGGTTGGCATTGCCACCTTCTATATCGGATGTTCATGATGTCTTCCATGTCTCGATGCTACGCAAGTACTTGAAGGATGAGTCTCATGTCCTTACTTATGATGAGATTACCATTGAACCTGACCTTTCTTATGATGAGAAGCCGATGAGGATTCTTGATACGAAAGAACAAGTCTTGAGAACGAAAAGGATTCCGTTAGTGAAAGTCTTGTGGAAGAATCATAACATTGAGGAAGCCACGTGGGAGACCGAGCTTGATATGAGAGAGAGATACCCTTTCCTATTCGATGAACTTGGTAAGAATTTAGGGACTAAATTCCTAAAGGAGGGGAGAATGTAACACCCCGGATTCTTGCCTGTGTATTGTGTGCTTGCCTTCATGCATTTTCGTTGATTATGAGCATGTTTACCTAGTCTATATATATGATTTAGAAACATTCTTAAGTCATTCATGAAGCTCTTAACATGTTTAGAATCATGTAAGCTTACTTGTTGAATCGCCGATTCGATTGCTTCGTTTGAGCCTTAGGGTTTCTCGGGATTTCCTTCGTTGCTTGTATTCTTTGTGTTTTCAACTTGTGAGAAGTTCATTTGAGTTATAGACCAAGTGTACTAGTATTTATCATGCTTGCACAATCATTGTTCATAGACTTGTTGCTTTTGGTTATGAGATGACCAATTTATTCCTTCACAGACCAGTCATGTTTTTGGGCAAACTTCGGGAAAATTCTGGTACTAATCCACTGAATAGAATTTTCTAAAAATTTAGTATGTTTTACCTTCATACGTTAGGTTACTCTCTGTAAAATTTGGTAATTTTCCAAGGTGTCTAAGTACCTCAATTAGGTCTTGACTTACGGCTGTGCCAGAATTCAGTTTTCAGGAAAACAACTTCTGTACTTGATTTTTGTTGTAACCATATCTTGATGAATATAAGTCCAAATGGAGTAATTTAAAATTCTAAAATATAATTTAATGAGTCTAGTTTCAGAAAAATCAAAAATCACCTCATTTGGAGTTGTGAGCGATTTATGGTCGATTTTACAAGATTGACTGTCCAGTAACTTATCAAAAAATGGTCATGAACTTAGCTGCAGCATTCCGCGCGCCTCGACTTTAGTGAGGCGCCCGCCTCAACTTCTGGGAGCATTTCAATTTCAGCTTCCAGCCTCAGCTTCCCAGGCGCCCGCTGGCTTCTTGTGAGGCGCCCGCCTCATCTTATTACGGGATTTTCCCCTGTTTTCTTTGTTATGCGACTTATGGCACTCAAACCTCTTTCCAAACCTCTTCTAAACCTCACTAAAACCTTCCTAACACTCCTTGATTATGTCCTAACATCTCTAACAAGTTTTAAGTGTGGATTAGTGAGTACATTAGTGGATTAAGCAAGCCCCAAATCAGATTTTAAAGGACAACAACATAGTGACACTTGTCCCACTAAGTTTTCTAACCTTTAAACACCACAAATCTGAGGTTTGACCTCATTTCTCTCCCTCACTCTCTAAAAAAACGGGATTCCTCTTCTCTCAAGTTCTCCCATGGCTACTTGAAGGTTTTCTCTTGGTCCTCCATCATCCTCTCATCCTTTGCTCAAACCTCCTTCATTAAAAGTGTAGAGCTTGAAGAGTTGAGCAGTTCCAACCGATTGGTTTGTGCTCTTCCTATCTTCTTCCTTGGTGAAAGGTAAGCTATTGATTCCCCTTAGGAAGTATGTTAGTCTTGCCATGTCCCCCTCTTCTCATGTTTCCCATGCTCCTACCATGTCCATGCCATGCTTCTTGATGAATTGAGCTTGTAAGGATTTTTAATGATATGTTCATCTTGATCTTTTGGTCCTATGCCTAGAAGTAAATATGTCCTATGCCTCCTTAGGAACAACTATTGTTCTTGGACCAATGACTTTTGATAACTCTTGGAGATGATGATTTCTAGGGTTTCACATGCTACAAATTGTTCATCCTATTGATTGAGTCCTATGCCTAGAAGTAAATATGTTCTATGCCTCCTTAGGAACAACTATTGTTCTTGGACCAATGACTTTTGATAACTCTTGGAGATGATGATTTCTAGGGTTTCACATGCTACAAATTGTTCATCCTATTGATTGAGTCCTATGCCTAGAATTGAATATGTTCTATGCCTCCTTAGGAACAACTAATGTTCTTGGACTAATGACTTTTGACAACTCTTGGAGATTATGAATTCTAGGGTTTCACATGCTATGGATTGTTCATCCTATTGATTGGGTCCTATGCTTAGAATCAAATGTGATCTATGTCTTCCTAGGAGTAACTAATGTTCTTGGACTATTGGCTTTTGATAACTTTTGAAATAATGATTCTAAAGTTCCCTTGAATTATGAAATGTTGAACTTATGATAATTCTTGACTATGGTTGTTAAGTGGATTAACGGCCTAGTTACTCGATACGAGAACTTAGAAAAGGGTTTTGGATGCATTTAGCATCTTAACTCTCTTGGATGAATTGTTAGAGACGACTCATCGGAGTCAAACTTAAGTGAGCCATTGAACAATACCGGCTCAATGATCAATCCCTACGACGTTCTAAACACGTTTCTCTAAGAATGATAATTCTAGACTCTTGAGATTTGGATTGATTACCTTGCTTGATTCTTGATGTCATGTAATAGAATACCTATTTGACATGTTGAGTTCGCTCTTGTCGAACTCATTCCTGCTTGACTATTGATGATAATTCTAGACTCTTGAGAATTGGAGTGATTACCGTGCTTGATTCTTGATGTCATGTAATGGAATACCTATTTGACATGTTGAGTTCGCTCTTGTCGAACTCATTCCTGCTTGATTATTGATGAGAATATTTACTTGTCATGAACGAGTTCGCTCTTGTCGACCTCGTTCCCTACTTGAGAATTTGTTAAGTAGACACTACTTGGCATTTGCATGAGTCCAGCTGGCATCTGTCCTTGTTCACACACGCCTCCACTGTGGCCACAATGGGGAAGTAGCTCCCTTGCTGTAATCAATACGAGCATCATTGGTGTCTATCCCGGGCATCTCCTCGGAAGATCGATGTACTTACACACATCTGATACCTGCACACTCCAGATAACGCTTCTATGCAGGAACTACGAAGCGGCCCGGCTCTCCATATATCCTCATCCTATGTGATTTAATTTCGTGCACCTATGTGAAACAATGTGCATCTTGGATATATGATCTCTATGCTTATGTGACGATATCTTGCCTTGTATGTTGCATATTGCCATGACATGCATGATTGATAGCTTACAAGTCTTTATGACTTACCCATTCCCCTTTACTGCTTTAGATCCTAGCAAGACAGGTCCTTCCCGTTGAGGCTTGCGGTGTTCGTGCCTTGTTCCCCTTTTGTACGCCGTTGCAGTTGAAGAGGTGGTTTAGATGTCCTCTTCCTTTCTTTTGTTATTTTGCAAGGACGATGGGTCAAAGCAAGTCACTTAGACTATGCTTGGGAATTTGTATAGAACTTGATCTTGATACTATTATTAGCTACTTGTAGTTTAACACTTGTAGTACTTGTAACCCCTTTTTGCCGGCAATGTGTAAGCCGAGCTTGGTTATCTTGTTTATAGTTCACTACGTATTAGTCTTCTGCTGAGCATGCTATTAGCTCTTATTTAATTCTTGTCCATGAACTGTTAGCTTGGGTTCCGGCATGTAGTGTCGCCGATGACTTGGTTTAATTGCTTAACTGTTTTATCAAGTTTGAAAAGTTTTAAAAATACCGGCCTTTTAGGGCCGAGGCGTGTTACGTCTCTAATGTTGCGTCACGTCGTTTTCTTAAAATGAGTCCTTGCATGTTAATTGTTCACTTATTTCCCCCTTATTTGGGCGGTCCGACCGCGGTTCCTCCTCGGGTCCGGGTCGGGTCGCCACAATAATCGCTAAACCATAAACCATAACTCTAATGGTAACCCTAATCGCTAAGCCTAACCTTAATCCCTATGAACGAGAAACAAAAAAATTATTTATGAATGGAAGAAACATGAAATGAAGACGATAATCTCCATACAGATGAAGCATTAACTATTTTGAATCCAAACAAAAATTTTAAAAAAATATAAAGAAATAAACATATATTTTGTTCATAACACTGGTACCAGTTTTATGAACAAAAAATTTGTTTATTTATTTTATTTTTTACTATTTTTTTTTGGGTTCAAAATATTTGATGCTTCATCCTTATGGTGATTATCATGTTCATTTCATGTTTTTTCCCTTCAAAAATATTTGTTTTTTGTTTATCGTTCATAGGGATTAAGGTCAGGCTTAGGGATTAGGGAGGATAAGACCATTTTCTAAGTTAAGGTTTAAGGTTAGGCTTAGGGATTATGGTTAGCATTCGAGTTAGGGTTTAAGGTTTAGTGATTAGGGATAGTGCATAATGTTTAAGGTTTTAGGGTTAAGGTTTAAGGTTAGAGACTCAAGGTTAGGGTTTAAGGTTTCGAATTAGGTTTAGGGATAAGGGTTATGGTTTAGGTGATACAATTGTTTTTGGTTTAAGGTTTATAGTTAGGCTTAGGGCATGGGGATAGGCTAAGAGTTAGGGGTTTAAGGTTTAAGGTTTTAGGGTTTAAGCTTCGGCTTAGGGATTAGGTTTAGGGTTTAGGGTTTACGGTAAAGGGATTAAGGTTTTAAGGTTTAAGGTTTAAGGGTTTAAGGTTTGGCTTAGGGTTTAGGGTTTAAGATTTATGGTTTTAGGATTTAGGGTTTTAGGGTTTAAGGTTTTAAGGTTTAACGTTTGGCTTAGGGATTAGGGTTAGGGTTTAAGGTTTAAGGTTTAGGGATTAGGGTTTAATGTTTAAGGTTAGAGTTTAGGCTTAAGGTAACGGAAACCTTAAATCTTAAACCCTAGCCCTTTATATGCCCTAACCAAACCAAACCCTAAAACGACAAAATAAATAAAAATGAACGAAAAACCCCAAAAACTTCCATAGCCCGTAACAGTGCTTAAACAACATTTTTTGGGATTAAAACGAATTCATCACCGGTTACACCCTAAACCCTAAATCCTTAAACCTAATCTCTAAAACCTTAAATCTTAAACCCTAAACCCTAAACCCTAACCCTAACTCTTACTCCCTAACCTTAAACCTGAACCTTAATCCCAAAGCCTTAAACCCTAACTCTAGCCTTATGCCCAATCCCTAAGCCTAACCAAAAACCTTAAACCAAAAACAATTGTCTCACTTAAACCCTAACCCTTATCCCTAAACTTAATTCGAAACCTTAAACCCTAACCTCAAGTTTCTAACCTTAAACCTTAACCCTAAAACCTTAAACATTATACACTAACCCTAATCGCTAAACCATAAACCATAACTCTAATGCTAACCCTAATCGCTAAGCCTAACCTTAATCCCTATGAACGAGAAAAAAAATTATTTATGAAAGGAAGAAACATGAAATGAAGACGATAATCTCCATACAGATGAAGCATCAACTATTTTGATTCCAAACAAAAATTTAAAAAAAATATAAAAATATAAAAAATATTTTGTTCATACTACTGGTACCAGTTTTATGAACAAAACATTTTTTTATTTATTTTTATTTTTTTAATATTTTTTTGATTCAAAATAGTTGATGCTTCATCCTTATGGTGATTATCAAGTTCATTTCATTTTTTTTCCTTCAAAATTTTTTTTGTTTCTCGTTCATAGGGATTAAGGTCAGGCTTAGGGATTAGGGAGGATAAGACCATTTTCTAAGTTAAGGTTTAAGGTTAGGCTTAGGGATTAGGGTTAGCATTAGAGTTAGGGTTTAGGGTTTAGTGATTAGGGATAGTGCATAATGTTTAAGGTTTTAGGGTTAAGGTTTAAGGTTAGAGACTCAAGGTTAGGGTTTAAGGTTTCGAATTAGGTTTAGGGATAAGGGTTAGGGTTTAGGTGATACAATTGTTTTTGGTTTAAGGTTTATAGTTAGGCTTAGGGCATGGGGATAGGCTAAGAGTTAGGGTTTAAGGTTTAAGGTTTAAGGTTTTAGGGTTTAAACTTCGGCTTAGGGATTAGGTTTAGGGTTTAGGGTTTAGGGTTTACGGTAAAGGGTTTAAGGTTTTAAGGTTAAGGTTTAAGGGTTTAAGGTTTGGCTTAGGGTTTAGGGTTTAAGGTTTATGGTTTTAGGATTTAGGGTTTAGGGTTTAGGGTTTAGGGTTTTAGGGTTTAAGGTTTTAAGGTTTAACGTTTGGCTTAGGGATTAGGGTTAGGGTTTAAGGTTTAAGGTTTAGGGATTAGGGTTTAATGTTTAAGGTTAGAGTTTAGGCTTAAGGTAACAGAAACCTTAAATCTTAAACCCTAACCCTTTATATGCCCTAACCAAACCAAACCCTAAAAGGAAAAAATAAATAAAAATGAATGAAAACCCAAAAAACTTCCAAAGCCCGTAACAGTGCTTAAACAACATTTTTGGGATTAAAAAGAAGTCATCACCGGTTACACCCTAAACCCTAAACCCTTAAACCTAATCTCTAAAACCCTAAACACTAAACCCTTACCCTAACTCTTATTCCCTAACCTTAAACCTGAACCTTAATCCCAAAGCCTTAAACCCTAAATCTAGCTCTATCCCCAATCCCTAAGCCTAACCAAAAACCTTAAACCAAAAACAATTGTCTCACTTAAACCCTAACCCTTATCCCTAAACCTAATTCGAAACCTTAAACCCTAACCTCGAGTTTCTAACCTTAAACCTTAACCCTAAAACCTTAAACATTATACACTAACCCTAATCGCTAAACCATAAACCATAACTCTAATGCTAACCCTAATCGCTAAGCCTAACCTTAATCACTATGAACGAGAAACAAAAAAAATTATTTATGAATGGAAGAAACATGAAATGAAGACGATAATCTCCATACAGATGAAGCAACAACTATTTTGAATGCAAACAAAAATTTAAAAAAAATAAAAAATATTAAAAAATATTTTATTTTCCCTTCAAAACATTTTATTATTTATCATGTTCATTTTCATGTTTTTTCCCTTCAAAAATATTTTTTTTTCTCGTTCATAGGGATTAAGGTCAGGCTTAGGGATTAGGGAGGATAAGACCATTTTCTAAGTTAAGGTTTAAGGTTAGGCTTAGGGATTAGGGTTAGCATTAGAGTTAGGGTTTAAGGTTTAGTGATTAGGGATAGTGCATAATGTTTAAGGTTTAAGGTTAGAGACTCAAGGTTAGGGTTTAAGGTTTCGAATTAGGTTTAGGGATAAGGGTTAGGGTTTAGGTGATACAATTGTTTTTGGTTTAAGGTTTATAGTTAGGCTTAGGGCATAGGAATAGGCTAAGAGTTAGGGTTTAAGGTTTTAGGGTTTAAGCTTCGGCTTAGGGATTAGGTTTAGGGTTTAGGGTTTAGGGTTTACGGTAAAGTGTTTAAGGTTTTAAGGTTTAAGGTTTAAGGGTTTAAGGTTTGGCTTAGGGTTTAGGGTTTAAGGTTTATGGTTTTAGGATTTAGGGTTTAGGGTTTTAGGGTTTAAGGTTTTAAGGTTTAACGTTTGGCTTAGGGATTAGGGTTAGGGTTTAAGGTTTAAGGTTTAGGGATTAGGGTTTAATGTTTAAGGTTAGAGTTTAGGCTTAAGGTTACGGAAACCTTAAATCTTAAACCCTAACCCTTTATATGCCCTAACCAAACCAAACCCTAAAAGGAAAAAATAAATAAAAATGAATGAAAAACCCAAAAACTTCCAAAGCCCGTAACAGTGCTTAAACAACATTTCTTGGGATTAAAACGAAGTCATCACCGGTTACACCCTAAACCCTAAACCCTTAAACCTAATCTCTAAAACCTTAAATCTTAAACCCTAAACCCTAAACCCTAACCCTAACTCTTATTCCCTAACCTTAAACCTTATACCTTAAACCTGAACCTTAATCCCAAAGCCTTAAACCCTAACTCTAGCCCTATCCCCAATCCCTAAGCCTAACCAAAAACCTTAAACCAAAAACAATTGTCTCACTTAAACCCTAACCCTTATCCCTAAACCTAATTCAAAACCTTAAACCCTAACCTCGAGTTTCTAACCTTAAACCTTAACCCTAAAACCTTAAACATTATACACTAACCCTAATCGCTAAACCATAAACCATAACTCTAATGCTAACCCTAATCGCTAAGCCTAACCTTAATCCCTATGAACGAGAAACAAAAAAATTATTTATGAATGGAAGAAACATGAAATGAAGACGATAATCTCCATACAGATGAAGCATCAACTATTTTGAATCCAAAAATTTTAATAAAATATTAAAAAATAAAAAAAATATTTTGTTCATAAAACTGGTACCAGAAAAAAAAATTTGTTTATTTATTTTTATTTTTTAAATATTTTTTGTATTCATAATAGTTGATGCTTCATCCTGATGGTGATTATCATGTTCATTTTATGTTTTTTCTCTTCAAAAATATTTTTTTTTGTTTCTCGTTCATAGGGATTAAGGTCAGGCTTAGGGATTAGGGAGGATAAGACCATTTTCTAAGTTAAGGTTTAAGGTTAGGCTTAGGGATTAGGGTTAGCATTAGAGTTAGGGTTTAAGGTTTAGTGATTAGGGATAGTGCATAATGTTTAAGGTTTTAGGGTTAAGGTTTAAGGTTAGAGACTCAAGGTTAGGGTTTAAGGTTTCGAATTAGGTTTAGGGATAAGGGTTAGGGTTTAGGTGATACAATTGTTTTTGGTTTAAGGTTTATAGTTAGGCTTAGGGCATGGGGGGATAGGTTTAAGGGTTTAGGGTTTAAGGTTTAAGGGTTTAAGGTAGGTTTAGGGTTTAAGGTTTTAGGGTTTAGGTTTAGGGTTTAGGGTTTTAAGGGTTTGGGTTTAGGGTTTAGGGTTTAGGGTTTTTAGGGTTTAAGGTTTAAGGTTTAATGGTTTAGGGATTAGGGTTTTTAGGGTTTAAGGTTTAAGGTTTAACGTTTGGCTTAGGGATTAGGGTTAGGGTTTAAGGTTTAAGGTTTAGGGATTAGGGTTTAATGTTTAAGGTTAGAGTTTAGGCTTAAGGTAACGAAACCTTAAATCTTAAACCCTAACCCTTTATATGCCCTAACCAAACCAAACCCTAAAAGGAAAAAATAAATAAAAATGAATGAAAAACCCCAAAAACTTCCAAAGCCCGTAACAGTGCTTAAACAACATTTTTTGGGATTAAAACGAAGTCATCACCGGTTACACCCTAAACCCTTAAACCTAATCTCTAAAACCTTAAATCTTAAACCCTAAACCCTAAACCCTAACCCTAACTCTTATTCCCTAACCTTAAACCTGAACCTTAATCCCAAAGCCTTAAACCCTAACTCTAGCTCTATCCCCAATCCCTAAGCCTAACCAAAAACCTTAAACCAAAAACAATTGTCTCACTTAAACCCTAACCCTTATCCCTAAACCTAATTCAAAACCTTAAACCCTAACCTCGAGTTTCTAACCTTAAACCTTAACCCTAAAACCTTAAACATTATACACTAACCCTAATCGCTAAACCATAAACCATAACTCTAATGCTAACCCTAATCGCTAAGCCTAACCTTAATCCCTATGAACGAGAAACAAAAAAATTATTTATGAATGGAAGAAACATGAAATGAAGACGATAATCTCCATACAGATGAAGCATCAACTATTTTGAATCCAAACAAAAATTTAAAAAATATAAAAAATAAAAAATATTTTGTTCATAAAACTGGTACCAGTTTATGAACAAAACATTTTTTTATTTTTTATTTTTTAATATTTTGTTCATTTCATGTTTTTTCCCTTCAAAAATTTTTTTGTTTCTCGTTCATAGGGATTAAGGTCAAGCTTAGGGATTAGGGAGGATAAGACCATTTTCTAAGTTAAGGTTTAAGGTTAGGCTTAGGGATTAGGGTTAGCATTAGAGTTAGGGTTTAAGGTTTAGTGATTAGGGATAGTGCATAATGTTTAAGGTTTTAGGGTTAAGGTTTAAGGTTAGAGACTCAAGGTTAGGGTTTAAGGTTTCGAATTAGGTTTAGGGATAAGGGTTAGGGTTTAGGTGATACAATTGTTTTTGGTTTAAGGTTTATAGTTAGGCTTAGGGCATGGGGGGATAGGTTTAAGGTTTAAGGGTTTAAAGGGATTAGGTTTAGGGTTTAGGGTTTAGGGTTTACGGTAAAGGGTTTAAGGTTTTAAGGTTTAAGGTTTAAGGGTTTAAGGTTTGGCTTAGGGTTTAGGGTTTAAGGTTTATGGTTTTAGGATTTAGGGTTTAGGGTTTAGGGTTTAAGGTTTTAAGGTTTAACGTTTGGCTTAGGGATTAGGGTTAGGGTTTAAGGTTTAAGGTTTAGGGATTAGGGTTTAATGTTTAAGGTTAGAGTTTAGGCTTAAGGTAACGGAAACCTTAAATCTTAAACCCTAACCCTTTATATGCCCTAACCAAACCAAACCCTAAAAGGAAAAAATAAATAAAAATGAATGAAAAACCCCAAAAACTTCCAAAGCCCGTAACAGTGCTTAAACAACATTTTTTGGGATTAAAACGAAGTCATCACCGGTTACACCCTAAACCCTAAACCCTTAAACCTAATCTCTAAAACCTTAAATCTTAAACCCTAAACCTAAACCTAACCTAACTTATTCCTTATTCCCTAACCTTAAACCTGAACCTTAATCCCAAAGCCTTAAACCCTAACTCTAGCTCTATCCCCAATCCCTAAGCCTAACCAAAAACCTTAAACCAAAAACAATTGTCTCACTTAAACCCTAACCCTTATCCCTAAACCTAATTCGAAACCTTAAACCCTAACCTCGAGTTTCTAACCTTAAACCTTAACCCTAAAACCTTAAACATTATACACTAACCCTAATCGCTAAACCATAAACCATAACTCTAATGCTAACCCTAATCGCTAAGCCTAACCTTAATCCCTATGAACGAGAAACAAAAAAATTATTTATGAATGGAAGAAACATGAAATGAAGACGATAATCTCCATACAGATGAAGCATCAACTATTTTGAATCCAAACAAAAATTTAAAAAATATAAAAAATAAAAAAACTATTTTGTTCATAAAACTGGTACCAGTTTATGAACAAAACATTTTTTATTTATTTTATTTTTTAATATTTTTTGTGGATTCAAAATAGTTGATGCTCATCTTATGGTGATTATCATGTTCATTCATGTTTTTTCCTTCAAAAATATTTTTTTGTTTCTTCATAAGGATTAAGGTCGAGCAGGGATTAGGGAGGATAAGACCATTTTCTAAGTTAAGGTTTAAGGTTAGGCTTAGGGATTAGGGTTAGCATTAGAGTTAGGGTTTAAGGTTTAGTGATTAGGGATAGTGCATAATGTTTAAGGTTTTAGGGTTAAGGTTTAAGGTTAGAGACTCAAGGTTAGGGTTTAAGGTTTCGAATTAGGTTTAGGGATAAGGGTTAGGGTTTAGGTGATACAATTGTTTTTGGTTTAAGGTTTATAGTTAGGCTTAGGGCATGGGGATAGGCTAAGAGTTAGGGTTTAAGGTTTTAGGGTTTAAGCTTCGGCTTAGGGATTAGGTTTAGGGTTTAGGGTTTACGGTAAAGGGTTTAAGGTTTTAAGGTTTAAGGTTTAAGGGTTTAAGGTTTGGCTTAGGGTTTAGGGTTTAAGGTTTATGGTTTTAGGATTTAGGGTTTAGGGTTTAGGGTTTTAGGGTTTAAGGTTTTAAGGTTTAACGTTTGGCTTAGGGATTAGGGTTAGGGTTTAAGGTTTAAGGTTTAGGGATTAGGGTTTAATGTTTAAGGTTAGAGTTTAGGCTTAAGGTAACGGAAACCTTAAATCTTAAACCCTAACCCTATATGCCCTAACCAAACCAAACCCTAAAAGGAAAAAATAAATAAAATGAATGAAAAACCCCAAAAACTTCCAAAGCCGTACAGTGCTTAAACAACATTTTTGGGATTAAAAGCAGAAGTCATCACGGGTTACCCTAAACCTAAACCCTTAAACCTAATCTCTAAAACCTTAAATCTTAAACCCTAAACCCTAAACCCTAACCCTAACTCTTATTCCCTAACCTTAAACCTGAACCTTAATCCCAAAGCCTTAAACCCTAACTCTAGCTCTATCCCCAATCCCTAAGCCTAACCAAAAACCTTAAACCAAAAACAATTGTCTCACTTAAACCCTAACCCTTATCCCTAAACCTAATTCAAAACCTTAAACCTAACCTCGAGTTTCTAACCTTAAACCTTAACCTAAAACCTTAAACATTATACACTAACCTAATCGCTAAACCATAAACCATAACTCTAATGCTAACCTAATCGCTAAGCCTAACCTTAATCCTATGAAGCGAGAAACAAAAAAATTATTTATGAATGGAAGAAACATGAAATGAAGACGATAATCTCCATACAGATGAAGCATCAACTATTTTGAATCCAAACAAAAATTTAAAAAAATATAAAAAAATAAAAAACTATTTTGTTCAGGTTTATGAACAAAACATTTTATTTATTTTTTTATTTTTAATATTTTTTTGGTTCAAAATAGTTGATGCTCATCCTATGGTGATTATCATGTTCATTCATGTTTTCCTTCATATTTTTTTTGGGAGAAGGCTTAGGGATTAGGGAGGATAAGACCATTTTCTAAGTTAAGGTTTAAGGTTTAGGTTAGGCATAATGTTTAAGGTTTTAGGGTTAAGGTTTAAGTTAGGAGGTTAGGGTTAAGTTTCGAATTAGGTTTAGGGATAAGGGTTAGGGTTTAGGTGATACAATTGTTTTTGGTTTAAGGTTTAAGGTTTAGCTAAGATTAGGTTTAGGGTTTAGTGCTTAGGGATTAGGTTTAGGGTTTAGGGTTTGAGTAAAGGTTTAAGGTTTAAGGGTTTAAGGTTTAAGGGTTTAAGGTTTAAGGTTTTAGGGTTAAGGGTTTAGGGTTTAGGGTTAGGTTTTTAGGTTTAACGTTTCTTAGGGATTAGGGTTAGGGTTTAAGGTTTAAGGTTTAGGGATTAGGGTTTAATGTTTAAGGTTAGAAGGTTAGGGAAGGTTTAAGGTAAAAATTCAAATTAGCGGTTTAAAAATGGGATTAAAAGCAGAAGTCATCACGGTTACACCTAAACCTAAACCCTTAAACCTAATCTCTAAAACCTTAAATCTTAAACCTAAACCTAAACCTAACCCTAACTCTTATTCCCTAACCTTAAACACGAACCTTAATCCCAGCCTTAAACCTAACTCTAGCTCTATCCCCTAAGCCTAACCAAAAACCTTAAACCAAAAACAATTGTCTCACTTAAACCTAACCCTTATCCTAAACCTAATTCAAAACCTTAAACCTAACCTCGAGTTTCTAACCTTAAACCTTAACCCTAAACCTTAAACATTATACACTAACCTAATCGCTAAACCATAAACCATAACTCTAATGCTAACCTAAGCTAAGCCTAACCTTAATCCTATGAGCGAGAAACAAAAAAATTATTTATGAATGGAAGAAACATGAAATGAAGGCGATAATCTCCATGATGGCATCAACTATTTTGAATCAAACAAAAATTTAAAAATATATAAAAAAATAAAAATATTTTGTTCATAAAGCTAGTTTTATGATTATATTTTTGGGTTTAATAGGATTAAGGCTAAAAATATTTTTCGAGTTTAAGGTTAGGGATAAGAGGGTTTAAGGGGATTAGGGAGGATAAGACCATTAGGGTTTAAGTTAAGGTTTAGTGGTTTAAGGGTTAGTTTTAAGGGTTTAAGGTTTTAGGTTTAAGGTTTGAATTAGGTTTTTAGGGAAAGGGTTAGGGTTTAGGTGATACAATTGTTTTTGGTTTAAGGTTTATAGTTAGGCTTAGGGCATGGGGATAGGCTAAGAGTTAGGGTTTAAGGTTTTAGGGTTTAAGCTTCGGCTTAGGGATTAGGTTTAGGGTTTAGGGGTTTAGGGTAAGGGTTTAAGGTTTAAGGTTTAAGGTTTAAGGGTTTAAGGTTTGGCTTAGGGTTTAGGGTTTAAGGTTTATGGTTTTAGGGTTTAGGGTTTAGGGTTTAGGGTTTTAGGGTTTAAGGTTTTTAAGGTTTAACGTTTGGCTTAGGGATTAGGGTTAGGGTTTAAGGTTTAAGGTTTAGGGATTAGGGTTTAATGTTTAAGGTTAGAGTTTAGGCAAGGTACTTGAAACCTTAAATCTTAAACCCTAACCCTATAGCCTACCAAACCAAACCCTAAAAGGAAAAAATAAATAAAAATGAATGAAAAACCCCAAAAACTTCCAAAGCCATAACGGTGCTTAAACAACATTTTTTGGGATTAAAAGCGAAGTCATCACCGGTTACACCTAAACCTAAACCCTTAAACCTAATCTCTAAAACCTTAAATCTTAAACCTAAACCTAAACCCTAACCCTAACTCTTATTCCTAACCTTAAACTTAAACTGAACCTTAATCCCAAAGCCTTAAACCCTAACTCTAGCCTCTATCCCCAATCCCTAAGCCTAACCAAAAACCTTAAACCAAAAACAATTGTCTCACTTAAACCTAACCCTTATCCTAAACCTAATTCAAAACCTTAAACCCTAACCTCGAGTTTCTAACCTTAAACCTTAACCCTAAAACCTTAAACATTATACACTAACCTAATCGCTAAACCATAAACCATAACTCTAATGCTAACCCTAAGCAAATCGCTAAGCCTAACCTTAATCCCTGAATGAGCGAGAAACAAAAAATTATTTATGAATGGAAGAAACATGAAATGAAGCGATAATCTCCATACAGATGAAGCATCAACTATTTTGAATCAAACAAAAATTTAAAAAAAATATAAAATATAAAAAAATTTTGTTCATAAAATACGGTTTATGAACAAAACATTTATTTATTTTTATTTTTAATATTTTTGTGGATTCAAAATAGTTGATCTTCATCTATATTGATTATCATGTTCATATTCATGTTTTTCATCAAAATATTTTTTGTTTCGTTCCCAGGATTAAGGTCGAGCTTAGGATTAGGGAGAGATAAACATTCATTTTCTAAGTTAAGGTTTAAGGTTAGGCTTAGGGATTAGGGTTAGCATTAGAGTTAGGGTTTAAGGTTTAGTGATTAGGGATAGTGCATAATGTTTAAGGTTTTAGGGTTAAGGTTTAAGGTTAGAGACTCAAGGTTAGGGTTTAAGGTTTGAATTAGGTTTTAGGAAGTTTGGGGTTAGGGTTTAGGTGATACAATTGTTTTTGGGGTATAGTTAGGCTTAGGGCATGGGGATAAGCTAAGAGTTATTTAAGGTTTAAGGTTTTTTAGGGTTTAAGCTTGGCTAGGGATTAGGTTTAGGGTTTAGGGTTTACGGTAAGGGTTTAAGGTTTTTAAGGTTTAAGGTTTAGGGTTTAAGGTTTGGCTTAGGGTTTAGGGTTTAAGGTTTATGGTTTTAGGATTTAGGGTTTGGGTTTAGGGTTTAGGGTTTAAGGTTTTAGGTTTAACGTTTGGCTTAGGGATTAGGGTTAGGGTTTAAGGTTTAAGGTTTAGGGATTAGGGTTTAATGTTGTTTAAGGTTAGAGTTTAGGCTTAAGGTAAAGAAGCCAAATCTTAAACCCTAACCCTATATGCCCTAACCAAACAGGCAAACCCTAAAAGGAAAAAATAAATAAAATGAATGAAAACCCAAAAACTTCCAAAGCCCAGTAACGATTCTTAAACAACATTTTTTGGGATTAAAACGAAGTCATCACCGGTTACACCTAAACCACTAAACCACTTAAACCTAATCTCTAAAACATAAATCTTAAACCACTAACAGCTAAGCCCTAACCCTAACTCTTGTTCCCCTAACCTTAAACCTTATACAAACTTAATCCCAAAGCCTTAAACCTAACTCTAGCCCTATCCCCAATCCCTAAGCTAACCAAAAACCTTAAACCAAAAACAATTGTCTCACTTAAACCTAACCCTTATCCCTAAACCTAATTAGAAACCAAACCCTAACCTCGAGTTTCTAACCTTAAACCTTAACCCTAAAACCTTAAACATTATACACTAACCCTAATCGCTAAACCATAAACCATAACTCTAATGCTAACCTAATCGCTAAGCCTAACCTTAATCCCTATGAGCGAGAAACAAAAAAAATATTTATGAATGGAAGAAACATGAAATGAAGCGATAATCTCCATACAGATGAAGCATCAACTATTTTGAATCCAAAAAAAAATTTAAAAATATATAAAAAATAAAAAAATATTTTGTTCATAAAAGCTAGTACAAGTTTTATGAACAAAACATTTTTATTTATTTTATTTTTAAATATTTTTTTGGATTCAAAATTGCTTCATCCTATGGTGATTATGTGTTCATTCATGTTTTTTCCCTTCAAAATATTTTTTTTTGTTTCTGGATAAATGAGATTAGGTCGACTTAGGGATTAGGGAGGATAAGACCATTTTCTAAGTTAAGGTTTAAGGTTAGGCTTGGATTAGGGTTAGCATTAGAGTTAGGGTTTAAGGTTTAGTGATTAGGATAGTGCATAATGTTTAAGGTTTTAGGGTTAAGGTTTAAGGTTAGAGACTCAAGGTTAGGGTTTAAAGTTTTAGAGATTAAGGTTTAGGGATAAAGGTTAGGGTTTAAGGTTTTAGGGTTTTAAGGCGAGGAGTTAGGGTTTAGGTTTAGGGGTTTAGGGTTTAGGGTTATATTAAGGGGTTTAAGGTTTTAAGGTTTAAGGTTTAAGGGTTTAAGGTTTGGCTTGGGTTTAGGGTTTAAGGTTTATGGTTTAGGGTTTAGGGTTTAGGGTTTAGGGTTTTAGGGTTTAAGGTTTTTAAGGGTTTAACGTTTGGCTTAGGGATTAGGGTTAGGGTTTAAGGTTTAGGTTTGGGTTTGGAAAAAAAATAAATAAATGAATGAAAAACCTCCCAAAACTTCCAAAAGCATGTGAGCTTAAACAACATTTCTTGGGATTAAAAACGAGAAGTCATCACCGGTTCCCTAAATGCAGCTTAAACCTAATCTCTAAAACTTAAATCTTAAACCCTAAACTAAACCTAACACTTATCTCTAACCTTAAACACGAACCTTAATCCCCAAGCCTTAAACCCTAACTCTAGCTCTATCCCCAATCCCTAAGCCTAACCAAAAACCTTAAACCAAAAACAATTGTCTCACTTAAACCCTAACCCTTATCCCTAAACCTAATTCAAAACCTTAAACCCTAACCTCGAGTTTCTAACCTTAAACCTTAACCCTAAAACCTTAAACATTATACACTAACCTAATCGCTAAACCATAAACCATAACTCTAATGCTAACCCTAATCGCTAAGCCTAACCTTAATCCCTATGAACGAGAAACAAAAAAAATTATTTATGAATGGAAGAAACATGAAATGAAGACGATAATCTCCATACAGATGAAGCATCAACTATTTTGAATCCAAACAAAAATTTAAAAAAATATAAAAAAATAAAAAATATTTTGTTCATAAAACTGGTACCGGTTTATGAACAAAACTTTATTTATTTTTATTTTTAAATATTTTTTGGATTCAAAATAGTTGATGCTTCATCTATGGTGATTATCATGTTCATTCATGTTTTTCCTTCAAAATATTTTTTGTTTCTGGATATAAACTTAGGATTAGGAGGATAAGCCATTTTTCTAAGTTAAGGTTTAAGGTTAGGCTTGGTTAGGGTTAACATTAGAGTTAGGGTTTAAGGTTTAGTGATTAGGGATAGTGCATAATGTTTAAGGTTTTAGGGTTAAGGTTTAAGGTTAGAGACTCAAGGTTAGGGTTTAAGGTTTCAGAATTAGGTTTAGGGATAAGGGTTAGGGTTTAGGTGATACAATTGTTTTTGGTTTAAGGTTTATAGTTAGGCTTAGGGCATGGGGATAGGCTTAGGATTAGGGTTTAAAAATTTTAGGAGATTTAAACTTTGGCTTTAGGGATTAGGTTTGGGGTTTAGGGTTTAGGAGTTTGGGTTTAGGGTTTAGGAGTTAAAACTAAAGGGTTTAGAGTTTAAGGTTTATGGTTTAGGATTTAGGGTTGCTGGATTTTATGGTTTAAGGTTTTAAGGTTTAACGTTTGGCTTAGGGATTAGGGTTAGGGTTTAAGGTGTAACGCCCCAGGTAATTTTGCTTTACATGCATTCTATGCTTGTCTTTATACTTTCTTGGTTGATTGTGAGCATGTTTACTTGTTATATAAATGTTTTAGAATCATTCATAAATCATTTTAGAAGTCCATAACATGTTTAGAATCATATAAACTTGTTTGTTGAATCGCCGGTTTAATCGCGTTGAATTTGGTCTTAGCGATTCCTCGTTGCTCGTATTTGCTTCTATTTCGACGTCTAAGTGTTCGTTGAGTTCTTGGCTTTATATTCAGGTCTTAATCATGTTGAAACAAACCTTTTCATGCCCAAGATATCCTAGTTTGATTGATGTTTGATTTGAGTTTAATCCGTTGTTCATTAAATCGCGTGGTTCGCGCCTTGTTCTAGCTTGTTCGAGGGGTTGTTCGGGTGCGTTTCGACTTTTTGAGTAGGGTTAGACCTTAGAATGGTTGCCCAAAAGTTTGGGACCATTTAGATCAAGTTTAGACAAGTTTTAGGGATTGGGCCGAGGCGGCGCATGGTGAGCGCCCGCCTCAAATCTTGAGAGCAATTGAATGTGATTCGAACTTGGGGAGAGCCCCGGTTGTTGAGGCGGCATGGCCTTGGGTGGCGCCCGCCTCACTGCTTTTCTTGTGCAAGGATGATTTTCTCTGTTTCGAATTGGGCCAGGTACACTTCAAACCCCTATCTAAACCTATCCTAAACCTCCTAACCCTTCCTACTTAAGTCCTAACATCCCTAACTAGTTTTAATGATGAGTTAAAGTTCATTAGTGACCAATTAAGCCACAAATCAGATTAGAAAAGGGACCACAAGTTGTTGACACTTGTCCCACTCAAAATTTAGACCTATATCAACCACATTGATTTTGACCCTCATTCTCACTCCTCTTCCAAAAACGAATTTCATCTTCTCAGTTCTTCCATGGTTTCTTGAGGTCTCATCTCCATCCTTCATCATCCATTCATCATTTGCCCAAGTCCCTTCATTAAAGTTGTAGAGCTCAGAAGAGAGCATTTCCATCCGATTGGTTTCTTCCATTCTTTCTTTGGTGTATAACAAGTAAGTTACTTTCTTCATCTTCTTCTTTTAAGTTCTCATTGACCCTAAGGAAGCAAAGCCTATGGTGGTTGAGGTCAATGAGGACACATGTATGCCTTCCATGCTATCTTCTTGTATGTTGAGATTTTGATCTTGTTAGGAGCATGTATAGGTTGATTCTTGCTTGTGAAAGCCTATATTATTCTTTCATCTTGTCTATTTAAAGTTTTAAACATGTTAGAGACATGTATATTATTTTGTTGTTGGAAGTTTGTTCATATGAGAATGCCCTAAATTAGCCATTATATGTTGTTATGTTGTATGTGTTCTATCCTTATGAAATGAACTCTATGATGAACATGAATCACTTTAATTGCCTTGGTGAATTTAATACCTTGTTGAACCTAGAAATGACCTAGGTTGGGTTATGAAGCATATAGCTTCAATTTCTCCAAATTTGGGAATTTAGAGCAAAGACTCAACGTCGACTCTAGGGAATATTTGAACGTGTTGAACCCTAATTTCAATCCCTAAAGTTTGAACACCGTTTGATTTGGTTTACTCAAGTATGAGATTGGTTTGATTGTTTATACAAGTTTTATGAAAGGTTGGTTTGTGCAATTTATTTGCCTTGATATGACTTTATAGTAGAGATTAATACCCTACTTGGTTGGTCGAGTTCGCTCTTGTCGAATCGGTCCTTAATTGGTTTAGTCAAGTAAATATCTACTTGTGCATCACATTGAGTCAGTGGCATTATTTGGTTTGTTTATCGAGTCAAGGTGGGACGATGCATCGCCTTCACGAATTATGGGATTCGTGCTTGCTATGGATCGCCGCACAGGACTTCACACACCCCTCCTTGTGGGCCATGGGAAGTAGCCTTGCCGTATCGGTTAAGTGCCGCATTGGCTTGCTATTAGATCGAGTAGGTTCTCGATAAAGTCGATGAATTCACATAACATCGATGGCACGAACTAAATAAAGTTTATTGCGGAGGCTACAGCGGCCGTGACTATCATATCCTACTTGTATGATTTACTTTACGCACTTATGTGAACAATGTGCTAAGTGCTATATGATATGATGTGTATATGATGATCATGTATTGAGATAAATGTCATGCTATAACATGAACATGCATTGTAGTAACTTACTAAGTCTTTCGACTTACCCTATTTGTTTGCTTTGTCTTTCCTTAGATCCGAGCCGAGGAGACGGTCGGGATAGACTTCGCTTGTACTCGTTTGGTTGTTGTATTAGCAGGTTGCTCTTTTGGACATCTATTAGTTAATCTTTTATTTTGGAAGGGCGTTGGGAAGCAAGTCATGTAGACTTGGCTTGGGGTTTTGTTGTTGTTGTAACTTAACTACTTAATACTTGTAATCTTTTGGTATCCGAGCTTATATCGAGCTACTTTTTATATGTGTATGGTTCACTACGGTTTCTTCGCTAAAGCTCGTTTAATTATTGTTGTTGTTGTCTCCGGCATGTTGTGGCCGTTGAGGTTATTATAAGCATGTGTTAATAATTGTAGGAGTAGTTGTTGGGTTCATGCGTCGCCGATGACTTGTTTAATTTAAGTTGTTTTCCGGCCAAGTGTGCCGAGTTGTTGTTTGTATGCGATGTTGCGCCACATGAATTTTATGATCCTACTATGCATGCTTGTGTTATTGATTATTTGGGCGGCACGACTGGGATCTCGCATTGGGGTCAGGGTCGGGTCGTCCACGGTCTTCAGGAGCTATAGGTTAGTATCGGCGGGATAGGTTCCATGGCCTAGTTGGGTTGGTTATTTGTGTGTTGATTTTAACGTCGAGTGAATTCTTGTAGAGTCAGATGGTTAATCCGGGAGAGGTAGACCAGGGAGAGTTCGGTTGAACCGGAGGGGAGGTACCGCCGCCCGGATCGGTAGTTCGGATATGGCTGAGATACATCGTGATTGTTAGCTTAGGCCGGGGAGGTCAGGCAGGGGAGGAGCAGCACCACCACCACCTCCACCAGAGACCAGAGCTGACACTACTCTCTTAGAGGTTTCTTAAGCTTAAAGCCTAGTTCGTTTCTTGGAGAACCAAAACCGAGAAAGGCGAGTTATGGATGGAGAAATGATCAAAGTATTGTCTATGTTGGGGTGTTTGGCGAAGAAAGAGTTATGCTAGCAACCTTTAAGTTTAAGGAGCCGCCGAGCATTGGTGGATTTGGAAAGAGTTGGGAGATGACAAGTTCCCATTACTTGGGCCAATTTCCAAAGAGAGTTTAAGAATGAGTATGTGCTTGGATGTGGTTCGCAACCAAAGAGAAGGAGTTCTATGATCTTGAGCAAGGTAGCATGAGGCGTGGCGAGTATTCGCAAAGTTCACGAGTTGGACGATATTATCGATTCACGGAGGCACGGAGAACACACAAGTTTGTGAAGGGTTAAGAACTGAGTTAGAAGCGGATTCTAGCGCTTAAGCTCACGATTATCGGACATGAGTTGATAGAGCTTATGAGGTTGAGCAAGACATTGATGAACACCGAGTCAAGAATAATTCTAGTAGTGCACGACAGACTACTCAGAGCACCAATAATCGG
>JABEVN020000375.1:0-33039 GCA_013146195.2 Codonopsis lanceolata | reverse complement strand
TGCCTAGTGTATCAATCGACAAATCAGAATGCTAATATCCCGCAAGGATTAGAAATTCAAAGTACCTTTCTATGACATTATAAGCATTCCAATTCACCTCTTAGAAATTCAAATCTATCAGATTTTAGAGCTTTTGTAAAAATGTCACTAATTGAAATTCAAGAGGAACATATTCTAGTTTAACATTCCTTTTTCAACATGATCTTTAAGAAGTGATATCTAATGTCTATATGTTTGGTTTTAGAATGCATAACATGATTTTTAGAAACCGAATAGCGTAGTATTATCACAATAAATAGACTTCCCATTGGCATTTCATAATCCAATAATTGTTGTTTCATCCAAAGGATTTGAGAGCAACAGCCTTCCAAATAGAATATATTCAACTTTCTCAGAAGAGGTGGAAACCGAGGCTTGCTTTTTGCATGCCCAAGATATCACTGCTTCCAAGGAACCGACATGTTCCACTGGTGCTTTTTCTGTTCACCCTACAAGCTGCAAGGTCAGCATCTGAATATCCAAACAAATTAAAGGAAGAGTCTCTAGGATACCAAATGCCAAATTTTTTAGTGTCAATCAAATATCTAATAATTCTTTTTGCAGCAATCATATGATATTCCTTTGGATTAGCTTGAAAACGAGCACATATACACACAGCAAACATGATGTCTAGCCTACTAGCGTTAAATAGAGAAGAGATCCAACTATACCTCTCTTTCAGCTTGTATTAACCGGTTTACCTTTTTTCATCGCTGACCAAGTGACATTCAACTCCCATTGAGTGTTTGCTGAATTTGCTTCTTGAAGATTGTATTTTTTAATCAGCCTCTCTGTGTATTTTGATTGATGGATAAAATTCCTTCTTCGCTTGCTTAATTTGCAAACCAAGAAAGTAAATGAGTTCTCCCATCATGTTCATCTCAAATTTTCCTTTCATAAGATTCTCAAATCTTTTACACAAAACTTCATTAGTAGATCCAAAAATAATATCATCAACATAAATTTGAACTAGTAAGATACTACCTTTGTGCTTTAAAGAGAAAAGAGTAGTATCGATTTTACCTCTATGAAACCCTTTTTCCATGAGGAATTTGGATAAAGTTTCATACCATGCTCTTGGAGCTTGTTTTAGACCAGAAGAGCTTTTCTTAGCTTGTAAACATGGTCCTTCTTTTTAAGATCAAGAAAACCAGAGGTTGCTCAACAAATACTTGTTCTTGTAGATCTCCATTCAAATGCATTTTTACATCCATTTGATATACCTTGAAGTCCTTGAAGGTTGCATAAGCAAGAAATAGTTCGATGGCTTCCTGCCACGAGGAGCAAATGTTTGATCATAGTCAATACCCTCCTGCCCTATAGCCTTGGGCTACTAATCTTGCTTTGTTCCTTGTAACATTTCCATCTTCATCCAATTTGTTTCTGAACACCCATTTAGTTCCAATGACTTGTTGATCTGAGGGTCTAGGCACAAGTTCCCAAACTTTACACCTTTCGAATCTCGATTTAGCTTTTCTTGCATGGCCTCAATCCATTGAGGGTCTTCTAAAGCTTCATCAACCTTTTTGGGTTCAATGGAAGAGACAAAAGCATGTGAATCAAGAGTCTCATTTCCTTTCTAGTTCTTAGGCCAAAGAAATGGATCTCCAATGATGTTTGAAACTGGATGATGTCTAGCTTCCCTAATTTCTTTAGGAAGATCTAAGGGAGGTTCAGTTTGTAAAGGTGGAGAAGGAGGAATGTCAGCTGACTGAATAGTTTCAAAATCAAGTGTGTCAGCTGACTGATCAATTGTGACAGATTTGATTGTCACTAGTCAAAAGTTGTCGACCTCCGAAGCTCATTCTCGAATATCTAAGGTTATAGTTGGAGGATCGAAGATGAGGGATTATTTTGAGTTGAACCAAAGATTGTTTCCCTGCCTCAAAATCTCAAAATGGTTAGTAACATCAGGAGCCTTAGAAGACTCAAATAAATTTGATTCATCAAAAGTAACATGCATAGATTCAACAATTACTTGAGTTTTTCTATTATAAATTCTGTAAGCTTTACTATGTTTAGCATTACAAACAAAAATACCTTCATCAGCTTTTTCATCAAATTTACCTCTGTAATCACCACCATTGTAGTGAATGAAGCATTTGCACCCAAAATTTTTAAAGAAAGCAATATTAGGTGTTCTACCTCTCCATATTTCATAGGGAGTCTTACCATGAAACTTGTTTATGAGAGATCTGTTTTGAGTAAAACATGTTGTGTTGAAAGCTTCTACCCAAAAATATTTTGGCAATTTTGCTTCGGCTAACATTGTTTTACCTGCTTCAATCAGTGTCCTGTTCTTCCTTTCAGCTATGCCATTTTGTTGAGGTGTTCTGACTGCTGAAAAATTATGATCAATTCCATGATCATCACAGTATGTATCCATGCCAAGGTTCTTGAATTCTGTACCATTATCGATCTAACACTTATAATCTCACATTCCATTTGAGTTTGAAGATTTCGAATAGGGAAGTGAGAATCTTTGTGAAGTTTCATCCTTGGATTGCATCATTTTCAACCCATGTATACCTGGAGTAATCATCCACAACAACCAGCGTATACCTGTTTCCTCACAAACTTGCAGTTGTAATATGACCAAATAAATCCAAATGAAGAAGTTCAAGAATTCTTTTGGTTGAAAGACATGGTTTGGGTTTGAAATAAGTTTTTGTTATTTTTCCTAAAATGCAATCATCACATTTTTTGTCAGTAGGAAAATTTATGGATGGCAAACCTTTCACCAAATCTCCTTTTGAAAGTTTGGAAAGATATTTAAAGTTTAAATGTGAAAGTCTTTTGTGCCAAAGCCATGAAGTTTTTGAAGTATTATTTCCTACTAAACAAATTTGAGTACTGTTATTTAAAGAGAGTAAATCAATAGCAAAAACATTTCTTTTTCTAGAACCAGTGAGTAAAACTTCATTTGTGATGCTGTTTTTAATAAAACATTGTGTAGAAGAGAAAGAGCAGCTCATACCTTTATCACAGAATTGTGAGATACTTAAAAGATTGTGTTTCAAACCTTGTACCAATGAGACATTTTCAATTTTTACAGATCCTCTAATAATGGATCCATAACCTACTGTCTTCCCTTTTGAGTTGTCTCCAAAAATGACAGAAGGTCCTTTGGCTGCAATAATGTCAGTAAGAAGTTCACCGACACCATGTGTCCGAGCATCCATCGTCTAATATCCATATGTCGGCTTGATTGATCATCTGCCATTAAGCATACCTGAAATATGAATATTTAAATCATAGTACCCTTTATACTTTTGGGTCCAAAGGGTTAGTTTTCTTTGGAAGCCAAACCTACCTGAAGTTAGGCATCTTGACTCTGTCAGTAGGCTTAAATCTAAACAGGCATTCATGAGACTGATGACCAAAAGTAGAACAAATATTACACTTGTGATAACCAAGTTTATCAGTCATTTGAGGTGAACTCTTTGATTCCTTTTGATTCAGCTTAGAGGTCTTAGCAACAACAAAAATTTATTGGCTTGAACTTGTTAGTTGTCTTTCTTCTGAATCCTCCTCTTTTGTCAGCTGACTGACATTTGTCAGTTGTTGTTTTGGTTGACTGATTTTGAGGCTTGTGACCAGAAGACTGACAATTGTTATTGTTCAGCCTATCCCTTTTGTTAATAGACTTCTTAAGCTGATTCATGTTTTTGGGATATTTGAATGGTACAGCATTATAGACTAATCCCTTATCCTTTTTTAGCAGAATCTTAGGTCCACCATTTGACTGTCTGATCTCACAGTTTTCATCATCCTTTGAATATCCAAGACCATGTTGGTCTTCATGACTTTTCTGTTGATTGATGATGGTTTCAATAGCAGCTTTTGACTTTGAGTAAGTATCAACAACATTGGTCAGTCAAAGATTTCTTTCTACAAGGTCAGCAATCTGAGCATCTGAGATTTTTGCTTGAATCTCATGTTTTTCATTGATGCTTTTAAGTTGCAGCAATTCTTTTTGCTGAACTTTGTAAAGCTCATTGATCTTTTGAAGCTCACAGTTTTCTTCCGAAATTCTTTTAAAATCACCAGATAAAGAACATGGATTCTTTTAAGTGTTTCAAACTTGGAATACATTTGTTGCATTTGTTCCAGTAAATCATCAACACTTGAGTCAGTAACCTTTTCCTCCTTTTCCTCCTTTTTTCCTCCTGCCTTTTTGACATATTGCTTATTTTGATGTCAGCAGTCCTTGAAGAAGTTGTCTTGACTTTTCTTTCTGACTGACTTATGATTCCTTGTCCATAAAATCCATTTCCTATTTTCTTAACCACAAACTGATCAGGTTTGATGACCTTTGTCAGCTTGGGGTTTTTAATGGGTGAGCTTGGCAGCTCATTATCAGACTCGTTTGAATATTTTGGACTAGGAAACTCATTCTCGAATCATATATAGGCGATTTCGCAACAAGACAATGATTTGCTTCTTGCTCAAAATTATCGACTGCCTTCGAACTGTCTCAATCCATGTTGCAAGATTTTGATCTTCAAAGAACCAAACCCTTTTGTTTTCAAAATTTCTAGGAGCTCTTTTATAATACTCATTTTTTTTGTAAAAGGACGCAGTTTGAAGCAAAATGACCGTGTTTTCTACAATTGAAGCACAACAATTTTTCTTTCTCAACCTTGTCTTCATTTGTTTTGAAGTAAGACTTTTGAAAGTTTGAAGTAGAAGGTCTTTGGAAGCTTGAGGAAGGTTTTTGAGGATTTGAGGAAGACTTTTGAAAATTTGCAGAAGATTTTTGGAAGTTCTTTTTAAAAGATTTAAACTTTCTAAACTGTCCGGCAAAAGCAAAGAAATTCATCTTCATCAAAGTCATCATCCGACGTAGATAGAAGTTTTAGGTGTCTCTTCTTCAGCTTGAAAAGAGATACCTTTAAAAAATTTCTCAACATCATCCATGGACTTTGAGTTGGCATGGAACTGGGTTGCTTGTAAAGTGATGTTCACCGCTCTTTAATGCTCGTGTTGGGCACGAGGAATGATGGACCGATTCGAGCAAGGACTCGAGGAGGAGGAGTTGGCGCCCTGGGAAGAATCTACAGTGTAGACATATGTAGACACCGCAATTTCGTACCCATGGTATGTGACATGACATGCGATATCAAGACCTGTTAAAACTTAACAAATGTCAAGTTATAGGGTTTAAAAATGCAAAAGGGAAAGCATGATACGTAAAACAGTGAAATGTAGGGGCCAAAGTGTCGTGGGGCTAAGTTTGAACGGTGCCTCATAAACCGCGGTGTCCACTTTGTATGTAGGTGGCGCCAAGATAGTCCGTAGTACTATAGCACTTTGCCTCAGGTACTCTTTCTTAAGCGCTGTGCCGATGAAGCAGTAAAAGAAAACTCAAAATGCCAACGAGATCCCCACTCCCAAATATAACAGAGGTGCCCGACTTCTAAAATGGGACACAAAATTTTATGCCAAGACACGTCACACATGAGTTTACGCAGTGAAGAGCGATCATGAGAAAGAGAGAGTTTCCCTCCTCCTATAAGCCTCGAAGCTCTGCCAAATCTCCTCCAAACACAAATCCAACCGATCAAAGTGAACCTTAGCCTTCTAGCTAGGATTCCACCCTATTTCTCCGGTCCAAAAATCCCAAAAGAGCAGCTTGCCTCGCCTCAATCCAAAGACCAAACACTGAGAAGCGGTTGTTTCTGCTCAGATCTCCGCCACAGCAAACAAAAAACACCAAAAACACAAGCAATTGCTCCGCCTGTTTCACGGTGCCAGAAAGCATCTTTTGGAAACAGTTACTCTGCTGGGGACGTCATTTTTATTTTAAAGAAAATAAAAATGGAGGGCTAGACTCAGTTTTCATTGAAATAAAAAAAAATCAGTTTTCTTTAGTTTCTGGCTAAAATATGCTTATTATATTTCTTTAGCATTTTAAATATTGCATTCTTATATATATGTGTATATACTTGTGGATATGATCCTCCTCTTGCAGCAGTTTCGTTCCAGTTACCGTTACAGGTATATTTATAATATATATCAAAAAAATAAAATAAAATAGATTTCCGGACAGTATGACAAAAGGGCTGGGGCTTTATTTTATTTTTTCTTTATTTCTGCTTCATATTATTATTCTGCTTGCTTTATTTTTATCGCACAAAAATATGTAAATATTTTTTCATTATGTCATTTTATTTTGGGGAATAGGACCAATATGTAATTAATAGGAATAGATAGATTCCCCATTTTTCTTTCTATTTATTGATCTGAATGGTTGCTTGCTCACGCTCAAACTAAAAAAGCTGAGAAAATCCACAAAAAACAGCAAGACATGTCATATCTGTTTTATTTACTGCTTTATATCTGAAAAAATATATATTAATGCTTTCTAGATACCGCACACACGCGCACGCATGTATAAATATTTTGAACTGCTACCCTACACCACGGCCAGCCTACCCCCTGCATCAGCCAACGTTAAAATTGTATATAGATTCTCAGGACACTTCATGGACCGATTGGTTTTTACATCTCTGAATTATTGGCTAGTCCCTGTGCGAAAAAAAGGGGAAAGAAAAATAAAAGCAAAGAAAAAAGGAAAAAAAAAGAGATATGAATAAATATGCCCAGGGGCTGACCAATAATTTTCTGATGTTCGACCTAGACCATTTCGAATGGTGGATCCTAGAAAGAGTATATGCCCTTTGCCTAAGATCAATCCGATCTTGGAGTCGAAAGGTAGATGGAATA
Organism: Codonopsis lanceolata; assembly: GCA_013146195.2. Classification (NCBI taxonomy): domain Eukaryota; kingdom Viridiplantae; phylum Streptophyta; class Magnoliopsida; order Asterales; family Campanulaceae; genus Codonopsis; species Codonopsis lanceolata. The sequence goes on along the minus strand of JABEVN020000375.1, from coordinate 26,271 downwards.
CGAGGGTCCTATACTCTGGAGAAAGAATCCACTATTTCAGGAATAGTCCTGAGACCGTGAAAACAAAGCGGTTGCTAGTCCGATCAATTGTAGGGAAAATGAATAATAATAAAAAATACTAATAAATGCACGCTGTACTCCAAACCCAGAAAGCCTTTAGCCAACCCTTTCTGATACCTCCAAACCCTTTTCTTCAGAAACCTGACCAAAGTTTGGAAAGGCAGAGATAGTACTGGTCATTTGATACGGGAAATAGGCACAGAGGTCAGATCGGAAAATATCAGAACCGGTTTAGAAAATATAGATTTGGACAGAATGGCCGCCGAAAATGAGCAGTCTACAGTGGGTACTGATACAGGGGCTCCCGGGTTCACTCCTACTCCAGCCATGCAACAATGGTTAGATCAAAAGCCGGATGCACAGAATGATCACATAATGAGCCAAATGGCAAAACTCGTGCAAGGTCCAAAACCCAGTGGTGAGGGAACCTCTTTCCCTACAAACCCTCAAGAAGCATCTACTTCTTATGCTCCTCTAAACCCAAACCCTCAGCCAAACACTAACCTTCCACCAACCGCCAGCACCCCAATCACCAATTTCTCACCAAATACTTATTACCAAAATTTTAACCCTTTCTCACCATACCCGCCATACCCTTTCCCAAACACCCATATACCCCAAAATCCAAGTGGCCTTCCATTTCCCATTGCCAATCCACTCCAAAATTGCCCACACGTGGATCCCAGAAGCTATACTCCACCAGGCCAAGTAACAACCTATTTACCCTTCAATGACCCTAGTCGCCAAACAGAAACCACCAACAACCCACCTCTCCAAAATCCTTACCTCCTCAAAACCTCCCAAATACCTACCTCAAATTCCTACCAAAACCCAGAAATAAACCCAGAAATAAACCCAGCCGCTCCTAATCCTTCCAACATATACCAAAACCCAGCACTTCCTCCCCCAAAATTAGAGGCAGATATGGAGAACCTGAAAAGTATGATGTATAAAATCTTGAACAAAGGGGAATTTTCTACGCGGGCATTAACGCTGCAACCTTCAGCCATACTACCTTCAAAATTCAAAATACCCGATATAGAAAAATTTGATAGGACTGGATGCCCTATCTCTCACCTAAAATCTTATGCTATTGGCATGCAGTTAAGAGGGGCTAGCTTTGAAGCCATGGCCTCCAACTTCCATCTAACCTTAATAGGGGCTTCCAAACAATGGTTAATGCTAGTAGACAACAGCACCATGGGTACTTGGGACCAAATAACCGAAAGGTTTCTAGAAAGGTACAAGGACAATACTACCTCTGAAAACAAAAGAGATCTTGAATTGTGCACCCAAAGGGAAAAAGAAACTTGTGCTGAGTTTGCAGCCAGGTGGAAAAGAACAATAGCTCAAACACTCGACAAGCCTGATCCGACTGAGTAATGCAGAATGTTCATAAAAAACCTCCAGCCTATTTACCTGGAGCACATGCGGTATCTCCCCTATACTAATTTCAATGAAATAGTGGAGATAGTGATTCGTATCGACGATGATATATGAACGGGACATTTAAAAGTCGATACACTTCCAAACTCATCTTACTACTCTAGAGTAGAGGAAGCGTCTAAAGTAGAAAGCAACATTATGGAGAAAGGAGGTGCTATCTGTCGCAACACAAAAGGAAAATATCAACGAAATGAAATAAAATTGGATGAACTCTATGCGCAACATCAACAATCTTTCAAAGACTGGTAGCCCAAGGAATCTTGAAACCGTTGGAAGAGTATGAACCCCCAGACCCATTGCCTGCCAAATGAGATCATTCTGAATATTGTGAATACCACCAAAGCAGCGGCCATCCTACTGACAACTATTGGACCCTTCAACGTGCCATTCAGAGACTCATCGATAATAAAATCATTGAGAAGCCACACCCATGATTGATTATGATAAAAAGTGATCAAGCATCTCCCAAGGAACAACATCAAGAAAGAATTTGGATAAGGCAGAACGTTAGCACAATAAGTTGTTGGTCACTCAGGAAAGACAAGGGAAGCCTTGGAAACTCATAGAACCTTAGAATACCCTTTTGTATATACCTCCGGAAATCCCTTTTTCCCTTGAACCTCCTCTTATCGAATAAAATCTTCAAAAAATAACTTTTTCAAAAACAACGTTGGATTTTCCATATATATCTTTTTCTTTCAGAGGTCACTTATTTCTAAGTATCCTTGGAGAGGTTTTCTTCTAATAGATGATAAGTTGACTCCCTTAAAAACACATAAATCTATATGAGTTAATGATGAGTCATCTAGAAGATATAGACCCTCAAATTATTAAGAACACATTGTGAGGTTTCCGGGTCGCCCCGCGCGCCCTTGGTTAGGGGTGCGCGTACGTGCGGATGCATGACACCACTGCTCTCGTTCCACCCTCCCTTGTTTAGGGGAAGACGAAATCAAAAGTGCGAGAGGAGTGCTGTCTATGATAGCGCGTTGAAATGCGCCTCAGTTGCCTTTAGTAGATTTTATTATAAAAATAGCCTTATGGCTCGTTTCAGATCACTATGGGAGCTTTGGGTTTCCCGCATCAAGTTATCCCTTTTTTAGGGGATATCAGGATATGTGAATACATCACCCTTCCATTCCCATTCTCCCTTTTTTAGGGGAGAACGGGAAAGTGCAGAGAAGGAGTGTTGCGAGGCCCCACTGGATCCAAAAAGTTTTAGAGTCGCCATCTTTATTTTAAGGCAAAAATAAAGCAAAACCAGAAAAGAAAACCAGAGATAAAAAGCGGGTTCGGAGGCTAAGTTACGAGTTGGGAAGGTGCTAGGCACCAAACTCGCCCTTTCGGTCTCAAAATAGTTTTTGGCTAAAGTATGCTTATTGTTATATTTATTTAGCAAATAAATAAAGCATTAAAAGACAGGAAAATAAAACAAATACATCGTGGCTACATTATTCTGGACTTGCAGCCATTTCCTTACAATAATTACAAATGTATTTAAAAATATTTGGCCATTATAACGGCTCTTTTACATAATATTTCCTAATCTAATCCGGGCAGCACAATGACTTATATTGACTACATTGGGCCGAATTTAAATAATAAATTTACAAATAATAAATAGACAAATAAATAAATAAATAAGTAAAAACGCCCTTAAAGGCTATTTCCTTTTAGAGCGGGGTGTGCTCGCTCTGTCCTTCTCGGGAGAGGGAGACTTTTATTGTTGTTCTTTGATGTGATTTAGGCGAGTGACGGCTTATATATGGTAGTTTTGGCTTATTTGGTCGGGCGGAATGGTGGCTTAATTTTTGTGGTTTTGACCTTTTTGGTTGGGCGGAATAACGGCTTATTTAGGGTGTTTTCAGCCTATTTACTCGGGCAGAGTAACGGCTTATTTTGGGATTTTTGGGCCGAGGAAATATAGTGGATACCTAACTAAAAGGCTAGGGGTCACTTTAATCGGTTGGATTTGTGTTTTGGTGGAGTTTGGACAGGGTTTCAAGGCTTTATGGGAGGGGAATCGGACGATCGTTCTCGGCGTAACAATTACGCAGAGTAACTCTTAGTCGAAAAAGGTGTGTCGAAATGGGGAGCCGGCACCTCTATTTATAGTTGAATCTGTGCTTCATCGGCTTGTACCTCGCGCTCAACAATTTGTACAATGTGTTAACGAAGCGGGCACTGTTGAAGACCTCGGCGCGGACATACAGGACTTTGGGCACGGCGCCAACTATTCAAACTTCTCAATTTTTTGACACTTTCCTCCCCTGCGGTTCACTGTTCATCCTACTTTCTCCTTTTTGCATTTTCAACCCTGTAACTTGACATTTCGTTAAGTTTAAGCACTTCTTGATATCGCATGCCAGAGTTACATATCAGGGGTACGAAATTGGGGTGTCTACAGAGCCCCTCAACGATGGAGTCTACGGGTAACCCAAGGCTTACTGAGTAGACGAACATCATTGATAAACAATAGACTCTCCAATTTCGTTCAATTATAAAACGGGGAAGAAATGCAACAGGTAGTAGTTATAATGCAACAATATATAACACAAACCAAACTCCATAACCTAGACAATTTTGGTCAGTTATAACAGGTTATCGTAATTTTTAAGCAGATATGAATTTGAAGTGCTCTGATGGTCGGACCTACTAGTGTAGGCTGCCTACGTATCCCTTAATAAAGGAACTCAGACCAATAACGTAGTTCGGGCCAAAACCTAAACTATCACTCGTACAACGATCGGGCCTACCGAAATAGGCTGCCTACGTATCCTTAAACAAGGAATCAGACCGAGACGTAGTTCACTCAGCTGGGGACTAAATGCTGCCGTGCAAGTGTTGCGGTGCAAGTGCGGCAATACTAAATGAGCAAGTGCGGCAAAGCTTTATCAAATAAGTGCGGCAAGGGTAAATAACGTGCTTATGATGGTCGCGTCTACCATGGTAGACTGCCTACGTATCCTTAAACAAGGAATCAGACCAAACGTAGTTCGCCACGCGGCTGTGCGGAATGAATTGTCTCCTTAGGAACTCAGCCTTTATCGAAGAACAAGACCTTTCCCTATTAATCCGGGTTTGCACTGCCCCCTTAAAGGAAAGTTTCCAACACAACCAATGGATGGAGTGTATTGCCTCCTTAGGAACTCAGCCTTCACCGAAGAACAAGACCTTTCCCTCTTAATCCGGGGCTGCGTGCCCCTTAAAGGAAAGTTTCCAAACATTATACAAATGCACTGCAAAAAAAGGAAAATACCTTCCTTTCCTTTACCGTTGCCGTGTCCATGCAACAAATTCTGCTTCTTGTTGCTTTTTGCCTCTTTCTTTGCTTTTGTTTCTTGCACTTTCTTTGGGGATTTTTCTTTTGTCACTGTTCGACCTTATTTGGAAAATCTTTTCCACGTCGCTATGTTTTCGGCTTTAGCTGGAAAATTTTTCTTGATGCTGCTGCATTTTCTTTACTGCTCCTTCTAATCTTGGTCAGAAACTTCCTTTTCCTTGCTGCAGCATCTCTTGGTACCAGCTGAAATCATCTTTTCTTTGCTGCTGTTTTCTTTTCGCTCCATTTTCTAGCTTCAGCCGAAAGTTTCTTCTTCTGCCGCCGCATTCTTTCTTGTTGCATGCACTTATAAAATTTTTCTTTTCTTTTCTTGTACATGCATTTTCCCCCCCCTCCCAATTTTTTGTTTTTTTTCTCTTTTTTTTTCTTTTTTTTTTCTCTTTTTTTTCTTGATTATTCTGCATGCTCGCCATTTTTCTTTATTTGCATGCTTATTCTTTTTTCCTTTTTTGTTTTTGTTGCTCCTTTTTTTTTTCTTCATATTCCTCTTTTTTGTTTTTTTTTTCATATTCCTCTTTTTTTTGTTTTTTTTATTTCTGCTTGGATATACTTCAGATTTGCTAGATTTTGGCACAGTTTGACATTTTTTGAAGCATTCATGGCTTTGTTAATAATGCTTATGCATGTCCTATTTATGTCTAAATGATGCAATTAAGTAATGATGCAATTAAGTAATGATGCATGAAATTTATGCAATTTATTCTTACGATGCATGATTAAACTAGTGGTCACTACTTGACCCTACCGTGCATGATTTATACTATAAATGCAAATGGGGCTAAATGATGCATGTCCTAGGCTAAAACATATTTTGCATGCTATGTGTTCACGAAATGAACTTTTCGGAATACAATTCATTATTTTCTGAACACATTTTTGGGCATATTATCGGATAAATATGAGACAAAACAGATATATTTCATGCCCTAAAATTTATTTTTCGTGCATGCTTATGCCGCAGGGACATATCACTACTTGACCCTACTGTGCATGATTTATACTATAAATGCAAATGGGGCTAAATGATGCATGTCCTAGGCTAAAACATATTTTGCATGCTATGTGTTCACGAAATGAACTTTTCGGAATACAATTCATTTTTTTCTGAACACATTTTTGGGCATATTATCGGATAAATATGGGACAAAACAGATATATTTCATGCCCTAAAATTTATTTTTCGTGCATGCTTATGCCGCAGGGACATAGTAAATGCCATGAGAATATTTATTGTCATGATTGGTGTCATTTTATTTTCTTTTTAGCGCACCCCTAATGCAACTTATTGGATAATAAATGCAAATGCTGGATGCATGTACTACTTTATTTGATACAAATGCAATGTATAAAAATTATAGGATGCTTACTAACATGATGCATGAGTATTCTTTATTCTATCATGCATGCAATAATGCAAAATGCAGTACATATATTTAAGATGCAAAATGCACTTTTATAATGCTTAGAATGCAAAAATGCCTATTTAGATGCAAAACAATACATAAAAGTTTTTGTTTTTTTATTTTTGTTTTTGTTTTTGTTTTTGTTTTTACTTTTACTCTTTTTTTTTTTTGAAAACATGTACAAACATTTATAATGCAATATAATTTTATAGGATGCAAAATTAAAAAAAATGCAGACTCAAAACACACGCACAAAGCAAAGCTATACCGATATCTAAAAGGTAACGGCACGCTGTATCTCCAAAACGTATTTTGAAGGAATATACCTTCGGGCTCGAACAAACTTTTCTTCTTCTTTTGTTTTTTTTTATTTATGATAATATGCGGGGAGAGGAAAAGGCAGATACTTCCTTCTATTCTCGGCCATATAATTGTTGCAGGGCTACACTTGGCATAATGCTATTCTCATAACCCCGTGATTTTTTTCTTCATAATCGCAGTGGCACCGTGAATGATCGGGATCCAAGCCTCGGCCGCAATGGCAACGCAGATGATGAATAGGACGAGGACCCTTCCGTGCTTCTCATTCGATGCGACGAGAGCCTTTTCTGCCTCGTAGTTTATACGGGCCCTGGCCGCGGATGCCGCAGTAATCGATGGATCATTCCTGGCTTAAGCAAATGAAGGATAGTTTTGGGGGAAACAAAGGGGGTAGAGGCAATAATAGATATGTACAAGCAATTAATGCATAACCTAAATTTCTTTAGCAATTATTCCTAAGTTGCACCTTAGGACCTGTAATATTATATTTTAGTATTTTGATGTGAGCCTCTGTCGTGGTCTTTCTTCTTTTTTCCCTGTCAGTCGAGCCTCCTTGCATGCTGAAGACTAGAGGTAGGATGCCGAGGTTTCAAAGAGTGCTTTCCCTCTCCTTTATTCTCCTGTTATATATATATTTTTATTTGGCTCTAACTTTTGCCTAGGCCGCCCTTTCGGGTTTTCAACCTAGCGAGCCCTTAATTCTCCTTTTTATTCGTTTTCCTTTTTTTTTTTTCATATATATAATTTTTTTTATGCTTTAATTTTTTCCTAGACCTCCCTTTCGGGTTTTCAGCCTAACGGGCTGGAGAAGGAAGCACTTGTCGGATAGGTTGGCTCAAGCAAAATACCTTTTAAGCTCGTTGAGATTGGAGGGCTGAACAAGGTCTTTTCTTTCCTGGCATGTGAGGAGTATGACATCTCCTGATCGGATCTCTTTGACAATATACGGCACATCGTGGAAGAGAGTGGCAGCAGCCTTTTGATAAGTATCTCCAGCATCTTTAGCCCAGATGGCATGACATGATAGCAGTAGGTCCCCCAATGGGGTGGTGAATAAGGTTTTTTCTTGGTCTCCTGCTGCCTTTGATTTGACTATAGCTCAACATGCCGTTGTTGGATTTGGGAACAGTCACTATATTGGACAGCCCATCGGGTATTTTCTTTCTTTCTCTTTTTTTTTTCTTTTACTCTTTTTTTACTACTTTTTTTTTACTACCCGAATGAAGTTGACTTTGTGACAGCCCGACCCGGACTCCAATGCGAAATCCCAAGGTCGTGCCGTCAAGACAAGCTAAAAGACGGACAAGCACCCGCTAAGCGTAGTGGTGCGAGTCAAGAGTTGAACCAACAAACTCTAAACAGGAATGTAAAGCCATAACGGCAAAACCGAATAACCAAAAACTAAAATCTGCGGAAGCGAATCATAAGTGGGACCAAAGCCTATAATTATAAACTAAGGAATACAAGGCTGAGAGACGACTATCTCTCGACAAATCTACGACTCGCGTGACGCAACATTGCGCACGGACAACAAACCATCGGCAACCTAAGGCCGGCGAAGCAACAAGAACCCAACCTGATAAACAATACAACTCTACGGCTATAACATGCCGGAGGAATAAATCAACTAAAGGAATAAGAGATTAAACACTAACAACTAATCCAATGTCTCTCAACTAAAATTGCCGGAGACAGAAATAACCATAACATAATACTAGAACATGCGAGCTAAACTTGCTCGGAAAGACAACGGAATAACTTCTAATTAAATACAACAGCTCGACCCAACAAGTCGGCTCCCAAAATAAACGACAATAAAATACTAACATAACTACCCAAGTAAAGTTTACATAACTTCACATCCGTGTCTCACAAGATAATAATTACAATAATAATAAAATCTCCAAGCTATTGCCCGGAAGACCACCTGCTATCCGACAAGCGCCCGAAGCTGCAACGCGCACTAACGAGCTTACTGCAAAAACTAAGGAAAACAAACACACGAAATGAGTCATAATGACCCAGTAAGTTACTAAATGCAATGTATGGCATAGCATGGCGTGGCATGGTATAATGCACAAGCATATATAAAATCATGGCATCTTAATCGTATACCAACAATAACTTGTACTAAGTCATCAAGTATCATAAACTTCATAAATCACATAGCACGTTATCTTTCATATAAGTGCCCATAGTAAGCCACATAAGGGATAGAGAAGATACCCAAATAGCGCCGTTGTGTTGCTCCTGCAATACACAATGTTATACTGGTTCGTGCAACATCGATGCTCTGTGGTGTCATCGACTTTTATCGAGAATCATTCGATTTAGCTAGCAAGCCAATGCGGCACTTATTGTTACGGCAAAGGGGCTACTTCCCCATCGCGGCCAACAATGGAGGGGTGTGTGAAGTCCCAGGTACGGCGATCCATAGCGAATACGAATCTTACGATTCGTATAGGCGATGTATCGTCCTACCCTGACATAAAAACCAAATAATGCCAGCTGGGCTTTTATGAAATGCACAAGTAGATATTTACTCACATGCTCAAACTAGAACCAAGACCGATCATAGCGGACTTATCAATCAAGTAGGACATAAAGTTCTACACCAATTTAACAATGCACATATTTGTATATTCTTAACAAATCCAACCAACTTATAAGTTTAGTCAAGAACCACATATTGAGGTACTCTTAACCCTCAAGTCACAACCCAATCAAACGTAGCATATAAGCTCAAGAATCACAATGTGAGGTCTACTATAGCCCTCTACTCGGGATTTAAACCAAAGACTATTGCCTTAGTCTAAGAACAATCATAAATCAAGACTTAGCATTTTAGCTTCACTTAACGGTACACCGGACTCAACCATAGTCCCAACCGTCGTATATATTCGACTTCCTTAAAGCCAATCTCAAGGGTATCAAAACTAAGCCGTGGTCATAACCTCGCAAGTGCTTTCATGTGCACGCGACCACATTCCCTAAGAGAGAACCCATTCAAATAATCATTTCTTAAGGTAATACGAGATCATAGGTTGATCTCTAATGCACCGTGCCCTAACGAGCACGCCCTAAATAAATCCCCAATAAACCTCTATATCGTGGGTGTCACAACCGGGACACAATTCAAGATGCTCGGGTACTCATAATCAAAACCAACCAAACCCGAACATCGTAGGATTTTAACCTAATGCTCACCAACATATATTGAACCTAAAACAACTCCATTGAGTCTTAATTATCACACAACATTAAATACCTATTTCATAAGTCCCCAAATTAACATATCATTCACATTTATAACAATTTTCCCAAAAATCATTCGGACTAGATTCCCAAAATTTAAATCCATAGAACTCAACGAAACCTTATACCCATTTTACAAATCACATAACCTCAAATAAATGGTCATACTCATATTATCTAGTGAGATCACACATCCAAATTCCCAAACTTATGCCTACTATCATAATAAACCCAAATAAAAGGTAAACATGATTTCTAGCAAGCTCACAATCCTAGAAACACAAGATGAAGAGTAACAATATACTTCAATAATCATAGAAGTCATCCTACACATGCTCTTAACAAGTTTATTCTTCCAAAAATCCCCAAAATTGGGCATACAAAGCATATCAAGTGTTCATTGCCCACAAATAGCATATAAGTTGTTTTCCTTAGGGCCAATGAACCAAAATCAAAAGGAAGTAACTTACCTAGCTTGAGTGAAAACTCAAGAGAACCCAAATCCGATCGGTGAACTTGTTCTACTCGTCGAGGGCTTCAAGATTCCGAAGTTTGAAGGCAATCGGGTGGTTGGATCGTCTTGGATCGAAGAGAGAAGAAGCTAGGGCTTGAAATCTCCCATGGAGACTCTCTCTCTCTCTCTAATACGTATGGAAGAAGAGAAGAAATGAAAGGATTTTCTGAAAATTGTAAAGGGTTTGAGCTTTTATACCTCCACAAACCAAGAGGGCAAAATAGGGAATTCCTTGGTGCAATTAGTAGAGATTAGGATTAATCAATCACTAATCTAACCTTAATTAACTTCCAACTAATGTTAGGACATGTTTAGGGCTAAGTATGGGAGGTTAGGAAGGGTTTAGAGGGGGTTTAATGAGGGTAGGATAGGTATTTCTCGTCAAAACACGTAACAGTGGCAAAACAGATCGGGGCACCTTGCGGTCGCAAGGTCCCCTATAGCTGCGACCGCAGCCTCCGCACCTCCTAGGTGCTGCTGTTGACCTTGGGGGCAAGGCCATTCCACCTTGCGAGGGCAAGCCCGACAGACCCGAAATGGCTCAAAATTCAACCTAAAAGACCCCCAAACACTCAACCAAACCTAACAAGGTTCAAACCTCATCCAAAGTAGGTCTAGAACTCCCTTAGAACACTCACAAACAACCCCCGAAACAACTCTCGAAACAACTCGGAGCGAAACCGAAGAGGTGCAACAACGCAACCGAACCTAACGAATGAACTCGCAATCGAACGAGCAATGAAAGGAGACTTTTAAGGCAAGTCCAAGGCAAATGAAGAAGCTTAAATACTTCAAGAAAGTTGAATAACAACTAGGGAAATAAGAGTCCCAAAGGAGAGACGATTACGCGACTCGATCCTCGAACTACGCGATAGAGACGAGCACTATCTCCAAAGCTTCCAAATCATCGATAGACTTAAGGAACACCTCCAACTTGAAGTCTAATGCATCTAAACATGTTAATAAACCATCTTATAGAGGTCACGAACACAAAACGCAAGCAAACCCTCAATCGCGTCGCATTCCGACTATCGTCGAGTCACGACTTGTGACTTTAGCAAGTCAACAACTATACGGAGTCTCTTAATAGTGTTTTGGTCTTAATGTGGCCTCTCATACATATCTAGACCCTCTCGCAAACCAATCATACAATCAACAAAGGAAGAAGTGCAAATATAGCACGCAAACCGAGCTAACGAAGGAGCGGGGTGTTACATCAATAGATAAATGTCTAAGAAAAAAATCACAGCTATAACATGAAATTAAAAACAAAAAATAAAATAAAATCAAAATTGAATTTTTGGGTTGATGGTGTTGTTTAAGGTGATAATGGTGGTGGGTCTATGAATGATGAGGTTGATGGAAGAAAACTAATGATAACAAAATAAATTAAATTAATTTCTAAACTTCATTTTTTAGAGTAATTCAATTTTTAAAAAAATTAATTTAAATATTAGAAAAATTATAATAACAACGTTGTTAGCCTTACAAGTAATTTTATAACTTTCCTTACAACTAAGCTTTGAAAAAGAACAAAAATGTCTTTGTCCAAAACAACTTTGCAGTTCTTCAAAACTTAGTTGTTAGGAAAGTAATATAATTAGTTGTAAGAATAACATTTTCCTTATAATTATGCCAAATTACAATTTCCTTCAAAAGTATCGACCAAATCACATTGTGCACCTCAACCCTAAGGTTTGTCACATAATAGTATCTGACATTATTTTTTTTCCTATTTTTCACCCTAACCGCAGTTGTTAGAAAAGTCACGTTAATTTGACATTTCCTTGTGGGTGTTAACTCGAATGAAATATTAGGAATTTGGTGTAAACTTTGGGAGTGCTAAATGTATTTTAGCATAATAAAAATTAAGAAATAAAATATAATTTTTTTAAAAAAATTATATAAATGTGTGTAAAGTTAAAATTTTAAAAAAAATAGAGTGGGGTCTACCATTCCCTTTTTTCTTGCTGAAAGAAAATCTAAAGAAAAGACTCACCATGTTTTCCAGTCTTCAGTCGTCCCCAAAACAAAAATTAACCCAGAACCCGATCTGAGTTTTGTCCACTCCCTCCAAATTTTTCTCTTAACCCAGAAGATAAATACGCGTTTGATTTCATTATCAATTTTTTTATCTTGACCATGAAAACAAAGTACGCAAACAAAAGATATGAAAAACTTTTACCCATAGATACCCGTCTCATCTCCGATTTCTTGTATGAAATTGGATCCACTCACCTTCTCCGATGAAACCCAACCACCACTGAAATCAATCAATTTCTCATCCCCCTTTTCATCCTCTTACATGACTTAACTTTACTTTACTTTTTCTCTTATAATTCTTTAAATAATTCAACCCGACCACAATGACAGCTGCTCTGAGGTCGAAATCATCTAGAACCATAGCTTCTTCAACATCCTCTCAATTTCGATACTTTGTTTTAAGCCATATGCAAACCGGTCGTATGTTCAATTTTCTCCAGCAAAATTGAAGAATATTTCAATAAAACCCCTTACAATTTCTCTTAATTCATGCCCGTCTCTCTTTCTGATGAATTCGACGATATGAGTTATTGGTTTTTTGTTAATCCCATGTTCTTATAAGGGTTTTTAGTAAGTAGACTCTATAACCTTAGATTGTTACTTCAGGCGCAACTTTTACAGGGGACAGAATTAGGGAGATCGAAGATGGAATTTGGCTAAAATCGAAAGAGGTAGGCGCCAGAGATGTGATAGGAGTGACTAGAGTGGGAAGGGTTTAGGCTGGAGATGACGACTTCTATATATGTGGGGCTAGAGATAGCAGCTATTACGATGGAGATGAAGATAGGAATGCACCATGAGATGAGAGAATGAGAGGATGTGAGATTAGTGTTTTTCCTTTTAATACATTTACTCTTTAACCAAGTAAGGGAAATGTCATTTTTGCCCCGCACGTGGAAGATCACGTGCTATTTAAAGTGAATTTTCTAATGTCCGTCAAGGGTAGGGTGAAAAATGAAAAAAAAAAAAGTATCATCACATACCATTATGGGACAAACCTTAGGTTAGGGTGCACTATGTGATTTGGTGGATGCTTTGCGGAGGGAATTGTAAATTGGCCATATAATTATTTTTAGATTATTGAAACAATTATTTATTATTTTTATTTAAAAACATATTTTAAATACTAAATGAGTAACTAAATAATGAAGTTATAACCAAATCTCATTTTGAACCTCAAGAAAAATGATCAAAAATAATCTTCATGTGACATGCACATACTATTTTTCGTTACTATTTTCAACACCTATAGACGGAAGGGGGCAAAGTGGGACAAATAGAAAACTAAGATATGGAAGTGAGACACTTCGTAGGTTGGGGTGCAATATGAGATTTATTGAGTAATTTTGAGAGCTAATCATTTTTTGACCCCATCGAAAGTAATCTAAAATACAAACTTCCCCTTAAGTATCCACCAAATCCACTTTGACCCTCAACGTAAGTTTGTAGCATTTCCATATTTCATGTCAAATTTGGTGATGATAATGTCATGTCTGGTATTCGTAGTGATAGACACGGTGACGAATAATGTTTAAGATCGATAATTTGATCTAATCAAACCATAAACAATATCAACGATACCGATGAGAAATTTATTAGGGTTGAAGCTATGGGCGATGAAGACGAATTGAACCATGGCGTGCCTCATCTTTGTCGTATATATTTGTGATTGGTTCAAATATGGGTTTTGAAGTTCATGGTGTATGCTTGTGTATTGTGTTGTACGAGAGAGAAATGGAGAAATGTCGGGGGGTTGTGACAGTTTTAATTTTTTGTTGGTTCTTATTCGTGACGGCCTTGATACATGATTGTAATTATCTGATCTTCAGTTATATCTCTCTGATATCTGATATGATTCCGCTCTATTTTTATTTATTTTTCAATATAAAATTTTGAATAAAAGATTCATACACTTTTGAGTTTAATCTCAATTAAATTTTACATAAGAGGTCATTGATGGAGAAGAAGCAAAGAAAGAGTTGTTGGAGAAGAAGAAAAAGAAGTTTCTCTTTGGGTAATAAAAGCAGAGGAAGTGTTGCCAGAAAATGACCGAAATGCCCTCCAACAACAATGTGTTTATCTAAGATAGTATGTTTGAATTGTTTTCAATTTACACACTAATAAAAATGAATGAATTCATGTTTGGTATTAAAAAAATAGATTTAAAAACAACTAACGAAAAAGACAAATGTGTAGGATAAGTTGTTATAAAATGACTAAAAGCATACATTATAAATGACTGAAAAACAAAGTATATCAGAAATGTTAAACACACAACAACATAATTTATATGTCTTAAAAACTGTAAAGATTAAAACACACAAAAATCTAATAATTAAAAGTCAACAAAAAAATGAAGTAACTAACAAATCACTTTTTAAAAATCATTAACATCACGTGCAACGCACATGAACCTTATTAATCATATAAAAATAATAATTTCTATATACAATATTTTGTAATTATCAAGCTTATTCAATCCGAGGAAGCTGGACCTCAACTCAAACCATAAGAATCAAGCCAGCTCGGGACCCCAAATTAGAGGTGTCAATCCGAGTCGTCAAACCACTAAGTCGAGCCGAACCAAGCGGTTTGATTCGGTTTTGGGTGCTATATGGTTCAGCTCGGTTTGAGATTTTGGGAAGTCGAACGGTTTGGTTTGGTTTGCGGCTTGACATGTCGAGTCGAGTCAAACCGAACCAAACCAAGCTATTTTGAGCTGAACTACCAAGTTGAACCATCGAGTCGAACCACCGAGCCAAACAACAAATTCTTTAGAATTTCTAACTTTTATACTTTAGTACTCTTATACTATTAATATGTTTATACTATATAAACTATAAGGCTAATATTAGTATTTAGGAATCTGCCTTTAAACTTTTTGAATTTACATAAATGTTTTTAATATCATGTACGTTATTGTATTTTTATTATATTTAATTCAATTTATTGATTATAAGAATTAAAAAATTTAATCTTTTTATTTGAAAGTTTATACAATTTTTTTAAAAGTGAGTTTATGAATATAATTGTATTATATTTAATTTTTTAGTATTTTCTTTAGCGTGTTTTTATAATATTTTATTGGTTTACTTAAATTTTTAATGACTAGAACTCTTTCTAAATTTAGACCGAACCATGAAACCAAACCACGGAACCGAGTCAAACCATCATGGTTCGGTTCGGTTCAGCTCAAGACTTTAAACGGTTTAGCTCCGGTTTGATTTTTCTCAAACCGATAGCATGCGGTTCAGCTCATAATTTGTTCCAAGTTGGTGAGGAGCACTGTGGTTGTGCCACCTCATGCTCTTTTATTAAATCTCAATTGTGAGGGCATAACTCTTGATTTCATGAAGACTTTTTGTATTCTAACAATTAACTAATAATAATAAGGGGTATTATGATATAGGTATATATATTAGCATAAGACTTTTAACTAAAAACTTTTTCACAACAACATTTGCTAAAAACTCTAACTAATTAGATCAAGAATTTGAAGAGTTTGATATTGTGTATTTAAATTGACAAAAACCAATGTCAATAGAGGGGGGAAGGACCTTTTGCTAATATAGATCTCTAAATTTGAGCATTTTATTGATACATCTATGAGCTCATGAGTGATTTAACATATCTTCATTTGATGATTTCTTTTCCACCCTTCGGTCTTACGTTTTGTCGGCTAGCAAGCATGGTGGACGTGATGGAGGAAGGAGTTTTGTGTACTTCACTTTAATTTTATTTTAATTTGCTAATCTCAATTCTCTTACTCGGGAAGCCCCTACTCCAAGAGACAATTGTCTTCTTCCCGCGACTTTTGATGAGGTAGAGACATCACTAGAGAATTCTTTTTTCTCACCTTACTCCTCATACCATAGTTAGATTTTTCAGTTTTCTTAACCATATTGATTAAAGATGACTCTTTTAAACTTTTTTCATGAGATTATAATCTTCTAGTTTTGTTTTAGGTTTCTATTATATATATGGTTTATGGTTCTTGATTAATTTTTTTGTTATAATAGATTTTTTTTTTTTGGCTTAGATTTTAGATTTTAGATTTTAGCTTTTTGGTTTTTGGTTTTTCGGTTTTTGGTTTTTGGTTTTTGGTTTTGATTTTTGGTTTTGATTTTTGTATTTTCCATCTACTTGGGTGATACTATATTGTTTGTAATTGATAGTGATCTTTAGTTTTCACATTGATTTAAAATTATTTATTTTATATAAATATTAACGCATAAAATAACAAGTATAGTTGATTTTATCTTCCTTTTTTTTTTTGCGTGGGATAGTAATTTCATATTAATCCAAACCAATCCATATTCTCTCATTTTTAATATGATTCCCACTAAAAGCATACAAGAACTAGAATGAGCTTTCTCCATGGGTCGTTGACAACCGTTTGTAGAGGTAAAATCAACGATTGAACAACATATTTTCTCATTTTTGATTTTTGATTTTTGATTTTTGATTTTTGATTTTTGATTTTTGATTTTTGATTTTTGATTTTTGATTTTTGATTTTTGATTTTTGATTTTTGATTTTTGATTTTTGATTTTTGATTTTTGATTTTTGATTTTTGATTTTTGATTTTTGATTTTTGATTTTTGATTTTTGATTTTTGATTTTTGATTTTTGATTTTTGATTTTTGATTTTTGATTTTTGATTTTTGATTTTTGATTTTTGATTTTTGATTTTTGATTTTGATTTTTGATTTTTGATTTTTGATTTTTGATTTTTGATTTTTTTTTTGATTTTGATTTTTGATTTTTGATTTTTGATTTTTGATTTTGATTTTTGATTTTTGATTTTTGATTTTTGATTTTGATTTTGATTTTTGATTTTTGATTTTTGATTTTTGATTTTTGATTTTTGATTTTTGATTTTTGATTTTTGATTTTTGATTTTTGATTTTTGATTTTTGATTTTTGATTTTGATTTTTGATTTTGATTTTTGATTTTTGATTTTTGATTTTGATTTTGATTTTTGATTTTTGATTTTTGATTTTTGATTTTTGATTTTTGATTTTTGATTTTTGATTTTTGATTTTTGATTTTTGATTTTTGATTTTCGGTTTTTGATTTTCGGTTTTCGGTTTTCGGTTTCCGATTTTTGTAATTGATTGTTAGTTTTCACATTGATTTTAGTTTTGTTTTGATTTTTGTATAAGTTTTTATAGTATTGGTTTTTGTACACCTCTCCCATTATTTAACTTATTAAAAATAGATTAAATAACAATTAGTCAATTTTAAATGGAATTACAAATTATTTTATTAGATTAAATATTAGTTAACCTATTATAAATGTGAGTATATATTATTTAACGTATCAAAAAAGGATATTACAAATCATTTAAAGAAAGAAAAGTTATATTTATAGTTAATTTAAAAATAAGCGTATTGAAGTATTGAATATGCAATGTCATATTTACTTATTTTCTTTGTGATTGATCATCAT
The DNA here is from genome assembly GCA_013146195.2 of Codonopsis lanceolata. NCBI lineage: Eukaryota > Viridiplantae > Streptophyta > Magnoliopsida > Asterales > Campanulaceae > Codonopsis > Codonopsis lanceolata. Next base: position 8,433 of record JABEVN020000375.1, on the reverse strand, counting down.
AGCAATCCCACAATCACTAATAGTAGAAGATATTAATCATTTTGGCCACATATAAATTGGTTTTTATTTTGCTCTTGACTTTAGTATTTTATTTATTTTTGGTATTGAATTTCTTGCGTTTTATTTATTGTGTATTATCCATAAAAATTCTTTTAATAAATTAAAATCTCTACATATTTGTTTAACTTCTATTACTTACAAGCAATACTATCAAAATTATTTATTTTATATAAATATTAACGCATAAAATAACAAGTATACTTGATTTTATCTTCTTCTTTTTTTTGCATGGGATAGTAATTTCATATTAATCCAAACCAATCCTTATTCTCTCATTTTTAATAAGATTCCCACTAAAAGCATACAAATACTAGAATGAGCTTCTCCATGGGTCTTTGAGTCTTTGACAACCGTTTGTAGAGGTAAAATCAATGATTGAACAACATTAAAAAAAACGAATATAAAATAGGATTTCTAAGGGCATAGAATACGGACTCAAAACTCTCATTAATAGAAAAACATAAACTGTGAAAATGAGACATTAAAATGACCATCAGTTTTATTCATTAGGGTATTGAATATGTACCATTTAAAAGGAAACCTTAAGAATTCTCTTAACTAAGTCATTTAATTATATTATAACAATCATTTACTTTTTATTTAAGTACTAATAATAATTATAATAAAATAAACATAATCAATTACAATTTCTTAATTGACCAAATGGAGATATGTTCAATCACTTATGAGCTCATGCATATATCAATAACATGTTCAAATTTAGAGATCTATATTATCAAAAGGTTCTTCCCCCTTCTGTTGATATTGATTTTTGTCAACTTAAATACACAATATCGAAGTCTTCAAATTTTTGATTCAGTTAGCTAGAGTTTTTAACAAAGGTTGTTGTGAAGAAGCTTTTAGTTAAAAGACTTACGCTAATATATATACACCAATATTATAATACCCCTTATTATATTAATTATTACTAAGTATGATTATTAGTTAATGACTAGAATACAAAAAGTCTTCATAAAATCAAGAGTCGTGTCCTCACAATTGATACGTACATTTATATTATATACTATATTTTATAAAATAAGAATATACCATATATTTATAAATTTAGTGAGAGAAAAAATAAAAACCTACCCGTGCAGAGCACGGGTTACACACTAGTTACCATAATAAACTCTAAGGTAATCTGCATTAAATCCATGAGGAACAGCATTGCCTTGCACTTGTTGACGCGGCTCCGGTTCATCAATCGACATGGTGGCCCATCCATTTGAAGCTTCTTCTTTTGTCATTCTTGAACTTTATGCCTTCGAATTAATAAATACATTGTGACTTAGAGATGTAAAGGTCAATAGAGAAATGTCTAAGCAAAAATTCACAGTTATAACATGAAATTAAAAAAATGTAAATTTTACTTAATTAGGGGATAGAAACGCGTCATTACATGGATTCAAACCCTGGAGAGAAAATTTAGAGAAATAGAGAGAGAGAGAGAGAGAGAGAGAGATGTAGGAAATGTCAGACAACTCACCGGCAGTCAATCGTCATTGTTTGTCTCGGGATCCTCTAGCGTCGTCGTGTGGCTCGGAAATGTTTTGCCGATCAATAAAATAAATGGTGGGAGAAAACAGACCAATGTGAGAAGAAAAGGAATTTAGCGCGAAGGTTTCAGGACCAATGGAAAAAAAATTCGGGCCTATCCACTTTAGCAACTTTTTTGTGAAAATCCCGCCGAATGGCGGGGTCCACCATTTAGAGGGTTGGTCGGTCCCGTTGGTCCGTTTTGGCAGCTCTAATTCTTATTGGTTTAGCAGTTTCAAGTTTCTTTTGTATTTTCAATTTCCTTAAAAATACACTAATGTTCAGATAGTATTATTTTGTTTAGTATTAGAAAACATATTTGCAATTAACATGTGAATGAGCTCTCTTTAGTAACTAGATACACTGTGTTATCTAGGTACCTCACCATCTACGTGACCATATCATTATTTGTTTTTCAAGCTAAAGCTCTTCTCACATCCGAGCTGGGCATGGTTAGTTCACAAATTGAGCTATAAATGAGTGAAGTCTTACAAAAATCTAAGTTTCAAAATACCATTAATCTCTCTTACTATAAAAGTCAAGCCTGTTTCTTACAATTTAATAGATGGACGAAAATAACCCTTCACCAAATAAACCACCCATCATTTAATTAAGGACAAAACAAGTAAATTTACCATGACAACAAATAATGTTTGGACAAAAATAGCCTCAAATATAATAAATCATCTACCATTAATTAAGGTCAAACAAGTAAATTTATCAGGGACTAATTAATTCCATTAATAATCAAATAATAATTTCATCCCTTGACTTGTACATGTTTTAGAGTTAGGTCCTACAGTTTTGAATTCTATTTAGTTCGTCTTGTATTTTTTACTTTCTTATCAGTTTCCCCCTCCTACCATTATCGTTACAAATGTCGTCCAATATTTTCTAAAATAACAAAAATACCCTTACTCAGTCGAGAGACTAAAAATTTATTTGAAACTAAAAAACAATATGATATTACATTCTTAAATAATATGGTTTTACTCAGTAAAGACATTATAGAAGTAAATGAAAAATGTTACTATAATAATAGATTTGTTAGTGAGTATCAAGATATTAAGCAAAAATATGTAGCGTCTTTAGCTATTATCCATGAATAAGCTAAGAGAAGTGGGTTAAGAAAATTTGTCATAATGTCAATAAGATGAAGAAAACGAATAACCAATTGATGAATTTGTTCGTTTTGTTACAAAAGAAAGCCAAAATCTACAGTTTACTTCTTTGAATTTTCAGACTACTACAAGCAACCTTAAAAACTATCATACTGCTTCTAACTTATAAATATTACAAACAAACCACTGTTAGTAACCACAAATAACTAGGTTTAAAATATTTTACTCCTTCCCATAACAGGGTTCCAAACTTCTAACCTCTTTTGGTCTTAACTTGCTTGCTCCTCTTCATAGAACCCGGAGTAGTTACGTGTGAGAATCTCTCTATTCCCCTCCCCTGGCTATCAACTTTCTTTTCTTCTACCACAACTCTCCTTTAATTGAAAGAAATTGTCACCAATCAACATCCTTTCAAGTAACTCCATCCTAAATTAGATTCTCTCATTACTTAGTTATTTGACACCGAAAGTGTATAGGAAGTAAGAAATGAGAGACGTTCGAGAAAGAAGTCCGACTAATCAGAAGCTAAAGAGATTCTATGTTTATATTTTAATAAGGCGAGGTGAATGCGTTTCTTGGTGATGGTGATGGCGGTGCTTACGACCGCATGGATGATGGTGTTAGAGGTTGTGGTGATAGTAATTTTAGGGATGACATTAGTGGATTAGATGAAATACATCGTTGTGAGATTTCCTAATCATCAAATTTTCAAATAACCATATAGGTTTCAGATTCAATTTGAAAGTTTGAAAATTCAAAAAAACTGAATTTGAGTTTGTAAAAAGTGAAATTTAAGGTTGTGGTGGTGGCGTGTCTATCATTGATGGGTTTTCCAAATTGGTTACTTCGAAGGAAAGAGTAAGAAATTAGAAAAGGAAATAAAATCAAATCAAAAAAAATTAAATTTTGGACAAATGGTAAAATTTGAGGTGTTAGTGGTGGTGGTGGTGAGTCTATAAATAATGGGGTTGACGAAAGAAAGTGAGGGCTAAAAAATAAATTTTAAATTTCATTTTTTGGAGTAATGCATTTTTTAACGTTGGATTTAAATATCAGACAAAGTATAACTAATTTTAGATTATTTAAATAATTATTTTTTAATTAAAAAAATATTTTAAATATTAAATGACAAACTAAATGATGAAATTATTACAAATCCCACTTTGAGCCACAAGCAAAATGACCAAAATAATCCTCATGTACACGATTTTCCATCACTATTTTTAATGCCAATAGACGAGAGAGGACAAATAGAAAAAACATGTCGGAAAGTGAGACACCATATGTTGGGAATGACATTATTAGAGGAATATGAAAAATTGTAACTATAATAATGCATTGGTTGGTGAGAATCGAGATATTAAGCAAATCTATAGCGTGCTTAATAATTGCGTATGAATAAGCTAAGAGAAGCGTGTTAAGGAAATGTGATATAATGTCAAGAAGATAAAGAAAAATAGAGAACTTAGTTGACAAATCTGTGCGTTTTGTTAGAGAAGAGATTAAGTTAGAATCGATAGGAAAGTCGTTTGAAGAAAGTAGTTCCACTTAACGGAAGCTAAATATATGTTATTTTTCCATTTCAAGGTGGACACGTTTCTTGGTGGTGGTGATAGCTGTGGCGGCATTTACGGGGATGCTGGTAGTGGTGGGGGCGATTTTAAGCATGAAAGTGGTGATTTATGTGGAATACGACATTAAATAAATGAGTAAGAAATTAAACAAAAAAATAAGATTAAAAAATTGATTTCTAGGCTAATAGTGTTATTTGAGGTGGTAGTGGTGGTAATGGTGATGGGTGTATGAATAATGGGTGTATAAATTAAATAAATTCTAAATTTAATTATGATACAAATTAAAATAACAACATTGCTAGCCTTTTAACTAATTTTATAATTTTCCTTACTACTAAGCTTTCAAGCGCAAAAATGTATTTGTTCAAAACAACTTTGCACTTCTTCAAAGCATAGTTGTAAGGAATGTAGTATAATTAGTTTTAAGGATATCATTTTCCTTGTCATTTCTCTGCATTCAAGCCCGTCTCTCTTTCCGATGAATTCATCGATAAGGGTTATGTGTTTTTTGTTAATCACATATTTTTACTAGGGTTTTTAGTAAGTATAGTATATACCCTCTGATTTCTACTTTAGGCGCGAGTTTTGCATGAGATAGAATGAGGAAGATCAGAGATGGAGTTTGGCTAGAATCGAAGAAGGACATCGCCAAAGTTGTGATAGGCGTGACCGAAGTGGGAAGGGTTTAGGCTGGAGATGGCGGCTATTTTGGTGGAGCGAGAGATGGGCACTTGCACTGGGCGAAGAGGGAAGGAGAGTGTGTGAGATTAGAGTTTTTTACTTTTAATACATTTATCCCTAAAGTAGATAATGAAAATGTCATTTTTACCCCACACGTGGAAGACCATGTGCTATTTAACGTGAATATTCTAGCGTCCATCACAGATAGGTTTGAAAATGGAAAAAAAAATGTAACGTCAGATATCATTATGGAACAAACCTTAGGTTGGGGTACATTATACGATTTGGTGGATACCTTGGGGGAAATTGTAATTTGGTCATATAATTATTTTTGAATTATTGAAACAATTATTTATTATTATTATTTTTATTTAAAAACATATTTTAAATACTAAATGGTTAATTATATAATAAAGTTATAACTAAATCTTATTTTCCACCCCACAAAATGATCAAAATAATATTCATGTGACATGCACATATCATTTTCGTGCGTTACTATTTTTAACACCCATAGGCGGGAGGGAGTAAAGTGAGACAAATAGAAAAATAAGGTATGAAAGTGGGACACTGTAGGTTGAGGTCAAATGTGAGATTTAGTGTGTAATTTTGGGGGCTAATCATATGTTTGCCCCATCAAAATTAGTCCAAAATACATTGTCCCCTAAGATATCCACCAAATCCACTTTGGCCCTCAATGTAATTTTGTAGCATTTCCATATTCCATATCAAATTTGGTGATTGTGATGTAACGTGTGGTGATCGTAGTGATAAAAATAGTAGTGAATAATGTTTAAAATCGAGAATTTGCTCAATTCAAACCATAAACCATATCAATGGTGCCAAGGAGAAATTTGTTGGAGTTTAAGCTAGGGACGATGAAGACAGATTGAATCATGATGTGCCTCATCATTGTCGTATGCATCTGTGATGAATTCAAATATGAGTTTTGAAATTCATCGTGTATGCTTATGCATTGTGTTTGTGGCTTGGTCATTTAACATATGCGGCTCGACAACTTTAATTTTTGTGGGTTCTTATTCATGGCGGCCTTGACACTGAATGTGATCATCTTCTTGTGTTTATCTCTCTTTGATATGATTCCAGCACTATTTTTATTTATTTTTCTATATAAAAATTTGAATAAAAGATTTATACACTCTTGAGTTTTATCTCACTTAAAATTTAAATAAGATGTCATTGTTGGAGAAGAAGCAGAGAAAGCGTTGTCGGCGAATAAGAAAATGAAGTTTTTTTTGGGTAATAAAAGCACAGAAAACATTCTTTAAAATGACCAAAATGTCCTTCACGTGAAATACCATGTGCACCTTAACGTCATATTGGTAACCTTAGTAGTGTCTAGGGGGCAAACTATAAAAAACTTATACAATGACATATGAAAATGACACAAAAGTTAGGTTGGGTGGTAAAGTGAGACTTTATAGATACTCTGGGTGAATTTTGTATTTTAGAGTGTAAGTATGTACTTTGGGATTGTCAGTTTGATTTCTATAAAACAGTTTATTATTTTCCAAAGAGAGTTATAAATTTCATAAACGACATAAGCTAAGTCTCCAACAACAATATGCTTATATAAAAAAGTAAGCTTGAATTGTTTTCAATTCCAACACCGATAAAAGTGAATGAATTCATGTTTGATATTAAAAAAAGATTTAAAAATAACTAATAAAAAAGACAAATGTGTAGGATAAGTTGCAATATAATGACTAAAAGCTTACATTATAAATTACCGAAAAACAAAATATCGAAAAACCTAAACACACAACAACACAATTTATACGTCTCAAAACTATAAAGATTAAAACACAAAAAGAATCTAATAATTAAAAGTAAACAAAAAGTTAAGAAAGCGACAAATCACTTTAAAAACCATTAACACCAAGTCGCGTATTAACGTGCAACGCACGTGAACCTTACTAGTAATATAAAAAGAATAATTTTTATATACAATATTTTGTAGTTATCAATCTTATTCAATCTGAGGAAGCTGGACCTCAACCCAAACCATAAGAGTCAAGCTAGCTCGGGACGCCAAATAGACCCGAAAGCCAAAATAAACCCCACAAATATAATTTTGTTATAATTTACCATAATAAACTCTAAGGTAATCTGCATTAAATCCATCAGGAACAATGTTGCCTTGCGCTTGTTGAGGTGGCTCCAATTCATCAATCGACATGGCGGCCCTTCCATTTGACGCTTCTTCTTTTGTCATCCTTGAACTTTATGCCTTCGAATAAATAAATACACTGCGACTTAGAGATTTGAAGGTCAATGGAGAAATGTCTAAACAAAAATTCACAGTTATAACATGAAATTAAAAAATATAAATTTTACTGAATTATCGAATTGAAACGCGTCATTACATGGATTCAAACCTTGGAGAGAAAATTTAGAGCCATAGAGAGAGAGAGATATATAGGAAATGTTAGACAACTCACCGACAGTCGGTCGTCGTTGTTCGTATCGGGATCCCCTAGCGTCGTCATGTGACTCAGAAATGTTTTGCCGATGAATAAAATTAATGACGGGAGAAAGCAAACCAATGTGAGAAAGAAATGGAATTTGGCGGGATCCCATTTACTAAGGTTTTAGGAGAAATTACGGGTAGATCCATTTTCCCAAATATTTTAGGAAAAATTGCAGACCGGTCAACTTTTCAAAGTTACTAATCGCTACAGTCCTGTGTTTTTTTCAAACCCGAAAATAACACTTTTGAGACCAAAGAGACTACGATGTCCTTAATGAGCATGAGGTGCGCTACATAAATTAATCGCGGTGCATTGACTATTGAACTGTGATTCATCAAATTTATTGCATTAATTTTTACACCGCGATTCAATATTTTAATTGTCTAGTCTAATTGCACTGCGATTCATCAATTTTATTTCATTAATTTTTACACTGCGGTTCAATATTTTAATTGTCTAGTCCTATTGCACCACAATTCATAAATTTTATTGCATTAACTTTTGCACCGCGGTACCAACTTTTATGTGCCGCGATTAATTCATTTTTGAACCGCGATACATATATCAAACCAAGTTGCACCGCGATATCAACTTTTTTGTACCACGATAAATTCATTTTTGAATCACGATACATAAAATATTATTAATCCATTTTTGCACCACGATACAAACTGATAACTAGACCATTTTCAATTCCTTTTTCCATATCCTCTATCGTAAACCTTCTTCCCTCCTCACCTTGCCTCGCGGCTACCGAAAAATGCTTCAACCCAACAGATCCATTCTGATTTTGTACATAATGAATCAAACAAACCGTTTACCTTTCGGGGGCGTTGCCCCTAAATCCCCACGAAGGGGCGCTGCCCCCTCGACCCCTACGACCTTACCGAGCAAGTCGATTCCCGTTTCGTTGCCTAACAATTGTGATTTTCGAATCCAAAGTGTAATGTCGGAGCTATTAAAAAG
>JABEVN020000374.1:0-33151 GCA_013146195.2 Codonopsis lanceolata | reverse complement strand
TGTAACGGCTCGACCGGACTCCAATGCGAAATCAGGTCGTGCGAGTCAAGACAAGCTAAAAGATGGACAAGTACACTGCAAGCATCATGGTGCGAGTCAAGAGTTGAGCCATAAAGCTCAAAACGAGGAATGTAAGGCCATAACGGCGTGCTGAATAATAAAATCAACACTGCGGAGGCGAATCATAAGTGGGACCAAAGCCTATAATTAAAAACCAAGGAACACAAGTGAGCGGAGAGACAACTATCTCTCGACAAATCTGACTCGCGTGGCCTTAACATTGCGCACGGGCAACAAACCATCGGCAACAGGCCGGCGAATCAACAAATACCAACGATAAACAACCACTCAGCGGCTATAACATCTAGGAGGGACAAATCAACTTAAAGAATAAGAGATTAAACACTAACAACTAAACCAAAATCTCACGACTAAAGTTGACGGAGATAGAAATAACCACAATACAATACTAGAATACGCGAGCTAAAACCTTGCTCGGGAACACGACAAAATAACTTCTAAATAACTACAATAGCTCGACCATACAAGTCGGCTCCCAAAATAACGATAATAAAATACTAACATAACTACCCAAGTAAAGTTTACATAACTTTACATCCGTGTGTCTCACAGGATGAATAAATACAATATTAATAATAATAATAGCTCCAAGCTATTGCCCGGAAGACCACACGCTATCAAACTTGCACGTATTTGCGGCGCACTACTTGAGCTTCACTGCACACTAAGGAAAACAAACACACGGAGTGAGTCATAATGACCCAGTAAGTTACTAAATGCAGTTGTATGGCATAGCATGACGTGGCATGGCATAATGCATTAGCATGTACAAAATCATGGCATCATAATAGTATACCAACAATAATCATGTACAACCAGAATATGGGCCTAGTCCTCAATAATAAAACCATGGGTCCAACCCTCAAATGATCACAACATGGGTCTAACCCTCAATGATCACAAATTTGCACTTAGCACGTTATTCACATAAGTGCGGTATTAAACATCACAATAGGATATGTTATGGGCCGGCCACTACGTAGCTCTGCAAGAAAAACATTGTTACCCAATATTGTGACTACGATGCTCGTGTCTTCGCATCGATATACCGAACTCCGCCGGCTAATAGCGACTGTGACGTATTGTTACGGCAAAGGGCTACTTCCCCATTGCGGCCTACAATGGAGGGGTGTGTGAGGTCAGTGCGGCGATCCATAGCGAATACGAATCGGCGATTCGTATAGGCGATGTATCGTCCCACCCGACAAAAAATCAAACCAAATAGTGCCAATTTGGACTTAATGCAATGCACAAGTAGATGTTTACTCGTCAAGACCAAATAAGGATCGGATTCGACAAGAGCGAACCCGTCCGACCAAATGCTCAAGTATGTATTTACTCAATATAAACAAATAAGGAATGAATTCGACAAGAGCGAACTCATCCGACCAAATAGGTTATTATTCTCTACCATAAATCAAGTCAGGGCAAATACATTGCTCACATCCAATTAATCTTAAAAGATCTCAAGTCACCAATTAAATCAAGAATAGTATAAACCCACCGAGAATCATATTATGAGGTCTATAATGGACCTCTACTTGAAATCAAACCAAAGACTACACCGTAGTCATAACCCACAAGTACGTTCATGTGCAACCGATCAATTTTCCCCAAAAGTGAGAACTCACTCAACAATTATTTTTCAACCATACTCGAGACCATAGGTTGGTCTTTAACGTACCGTGCTCTCCCGAGCACGCTTTAAATAATTCCCCTAATAAATCTCTATAACATAGGTGTCTCAATTGGACACAAATCGAGATGCTCGGGTGCTCACCATCATAACCAACCAAAACCCGACCATCGTAGGAATTCATCCCAACGGTTATTAGCATGTTATTGAACTTGTAACGACTCCGTTGAGTCTTAGAACTACATTTCATTATTTATATATATCATAAATCCCCAATTTACACTCCATTCAAAAATATAACAAAACACTAAAATTCATTCGGGCTTGATTCCCAAGCCTAAAAATCCAAGAACTCATCGTCATTATAATCCCACTTGAAGTTTAGAAACTAAGTGCATCACAATCATAATCAAACGAAACCCAAACATCGTAGGATTTCAACCCAAGTTCACTAACACATTATTGAGCTTATAAAGACTCCGTTGAGTCTTTCTATTAAGTTTCATTATTTACACACTCCATAAATCCCAACATTATCATCCTCTTCACTTTATAACAAATTCCAAAATAATTCGGGCTTGATTCCCAAGCCCTAAAATTCATAAAAATCTTAACAAAGGGATAACACATTTCTCCCAACACACAATATCATTCAAATCATCCTACACATTAATACCCACTTTAATCAACAACAATTCCTCCAATAATTCGGGCTTGATTCTCAAGCCCTAAAATTCATAAAACTCAACATAAATCACAACCCATATCTTACAACACATAATAACATTCAAATCATACTATTCATGTTATTAACAAGTTCATATTTCCAAAAATCCCCAAAATGGGCATACAAAGCATATCAAGTGTTCATTGCCCACAAATAGCACATAGGTTGTTTTCCTTAGGGCCAATGAACCAAAATAAGAAGAAGGTAACTTACCTAGCTCGGATGAAAACTCCAAAAACGCATAAAATCCGATCGGTGAACTTGTTCTATACGTCGAGGGCTTCACAAATCTGAAGTTTGAAGGCAATCGGACGGTTGGATCATCTTGGATCGAAGGAAGAAGAAGGCTAGGGCTTGAAATCTCCCATGGACTCTCTCTCTCTACAATACGTATGGTGAAGAAGAGAAGAAATGAAAGGATTTTCTGAAGAATGCAAAGGGTTTGGGTATTTATACCCCAAATATAAAGAGGGCACAATAGACATTTCCCAAGTACAATTAGTAGAGATTAGGATTAATCAATCACTAATCTAACCTTAATTAACTTCAACTAATGTTAGTACATGTTTAGGCTAAGTATGGGAGGTTAGGAAGGGTTTAGAGAAGGTTTTGGATAGGAGTTTAGGAGCAAAAGTCGTAAAACAGCAAAACAGGGGAAAATTTCCGTAGGTGGAACCAGATGTTGAGGTGGGCACCTCACATATGGCCAGGCGGGCGCCTGGACCTATTTCCAGCACATGACCATTTTGCAATGCTCTCAGCACTGTCCCGCGAGCTAGTGATCGAGTCGATGCGGCGCATGGTTCAACCCTTGAACTTGGTCTAAACATGTCCTAAATGGTCCCAAACTCATGGGCAACCATTCTAAGGTCTAACCCAACTCAAAACAAGTCGGAAACACACCGAACAACATCAGGAACAACAACTCGGGCGAAAGCAGGAGGAGGTGCGACAACGTGCAACGGAGCACGATGAACTTCGCAATCGAGCGAGCAATGAAAGGAGACTTTTAAGGCAAGTCTAAGGGCTAATGAAGAAGCTTAAATACTTCTAGAAAGTTGAATAACAACTAGGGAAATAATAATTCCAAAGGAGAGCGATTACACGACTCAATCCCGAACTACGCGATAGAGACGAACGCTATCTCCAAAGCTTCCAAATCATCGATAGACTTAAGGAACACCTCCAACTTGAAGTCTAATACATCTAAACATGTTAATAAACCATCATATAGAGGTCTAGGACCAAACCGAGGTCACGAACACAAAACGCAAGCAAACCCTCAATCGCGTCGCATTCCGACTATCGTCGAGTCACGACTTGTGACTTTAGCAAGTCAACAACTATATGGCATCTCTTAATAGTGTTTTGGTCTTAACGTGGTCTCTCATACATATCTAGACCCTCTCGCAAACCAAACATACAGTCAACAAAGGAAGAAGTGCAAGTATAGCACGTAAACCAAGCTAACGAAGGAGCGGGGTGCCACAGTTGCCCATGAGTTTGGGACCATTTAGGACATGTTTAGATCAAGTTCAAGGGCTGGACCTCGCGCTCGCATCGGTTATTGACCACTAGCTCGCGGGACAGTGCTGAGAGCAATGCAAAAATGGGCATATGCTGGGAATAGGACCATGCGCTCGCATGGTCCATATTCAATGCGACCGCATCAGAGCTTTTCACACCTATGGGAATTTTTGATGCAATCTGTTTTGTGACCCAATTAAGCCCTTGAACCCCCATCCTAATTGAACCTAAACCTCCCTATTAGACCCTAATTAAGTGGGATTAACACTAACCTCAATCATCCTCCACTTGACAAGTGGATTTCCAAGCCCTCTCCTTGTGACATGTGGAGTTCCACCCACAAATTGCATGCCATATAGAATCCACCCAAATTGTGATCAGCCTATAATCCCCCCATATCTGATATTTCTTCTCTCTCTTCCCTAAGCTTTTGTGTGTGTATGGAGAGGGGAGATTAGTGTGTGTTTCTCCCATAGCTTGAGCTCCCGACGTCCGATTGCCAAACCGAGACCACCAAAGTGAAGCTATCGACGAGGAGCACGATTCCATCCGATTAGTTTGTGCTCATTCCATCTTTTTCTTTGGTGTAAGGTAAGCTATTGATTCCCCTTAGGTTGAATGCTAGAAATGCCATGTCCCCCTCTTCTTATGATTTTCATGCTCCTACCTTGTCCATGCCATGTTTGATGATAATTTTGAGTTTATGAGATTTTTGAATGATATGTTCATCTTGTTAATTTAGTCCTATGCTTAGAATTAAAAGTGTTCTATGCCTCCTTAGGATTAATTATTGTTCTTGGACTAATGGATTTTGACAACTCTTAGAAATTGTGATTTTTAGGGTTTCATAAACTATGAATTATTCATCCTATTGATTTGGTCCTATGCTTAGAATTAAAAGTGTTCTATGCCTCCTTAGGAATAACTATTACTCTTGGACCATTAACTTTTAATAACTTTTAGAAATAATGATTCTAAGGTTCCATGAATTTTGAATTAATGATAATTCTTGACTATGGTTGTTAAGTGGATTAATGACCTAGTCTATCCTATACGAGAACTTAGAAAAGGGTTTCGAATGCATTTAGCATTTAAACTCTATTGGATGAATTTTTAGAGACGACTCAACGCAGTCAAATCTAGTGAGCCATTGAACAATACCGGCTCAATGATCAATCCCTACGACGTTCTAAACACGTTTCACTAAGAATAATAATTCTAGACTCTTGAATTTGGATTGATTACCATGCTTGATTTTAGATGTCATATAATAGAATGCCTATTTGACATGTTGAGTTCGCTCTTGTCGAACTCAATCCTACTTGATTATTGATGAGAATAATTACTTGTCATGAACGAGATCGCTCTTGTCGACCTCGTTCACTACTTGAGAATTTGTTAAGTAAACACTACTTGGCATTTGCATGAGTCAGTGGCATACCGTCTTTGTTCACACACGCCTCCACTGTGGCCACGGTGGGAAGTAACCCCTTCTTTGTAACCATTAGAGCATCATTGGTATGTCTATCCCGGGCATCTCCTCGGAAGGTCGATGTACTTACACACATCTGACACCTCATATTCCAGATAACGCTTGTATGCAGGAACTACGTAGCGGCTCGGCTCTCCATATATCCTTATCCTATGTGATTTAATTACGAGCACCTATGTGAAACAATGTGCATCTTGGATATATGATCTCTATGCTTATGTGACGATATCTTGCCTTGTATGTTGCATATTTCCATGACATGCATGATTGATAGCTTACAAGTCTTTATGACTTACCCATTCCCCTTTACTGCTTTAGATCCTAGCAAAACAGGTCCTTCTCGTTGAGGAGCTGCGGTGTTCGTGCCTTGTTCCTCTTTGGTCCGCCGTTGTAGTTTGAAGAGGTGGTTTAGATGTCCTCTTCCTTTCTTTTGTATTTCGCAAGGACGACGGGTTTTAAAGCAAGTCATTTAGACTATGCTTGGGAATGTGCTAGAACTTGTACTTGCTTATTTTAGTTTACTACTTGTAGTATTTTCACTTGTAGTACTTGTAACCCCTTTAATGCCGGCATTGTGTAAGCTGAGCTTTGGTTATCATGTTTAGTAGTTCACTATGTATAAGTCTTCCGCTGAGCATCCTATTAGCTCTTATTTAATTCTTGTCCATAAACTGTTAGCTTGGGTTCCGGCATGTAGTGTCGCCGATGACTTGATTTAATTGCTTAACTGTTATCAAGTTTGAAAAGTTATAAAAATACCGGCCTTTTGGTGCCGAGGCGTGCTACGTCTCTAATGTTGCGTCACGTCGTTTTCTTTAATTGAGTCCTTGCATGTTATTTGTTTACTTGTTTCTCTCCTATTTGGGCGGTCCGACCCGCGGTTCCACCTCGGGTCCGGGTCGGGTCGTCACATTAAGTTAAGTCATGTAAGAGGATGAAATGGGGGATGAGAAATTGATTGATTTCAGTGGTGGTTTCGAAGAAGGTGAGTAGATCCAATTTCATACAAGAAATCGGAGATGGGATGGGTACCTATGGGTAAAAGTTTTTCATATCTTTTATTTGTGTACTTTGTTTTCATCATCAAGATAAAAAAAAATTAATAATGAAGTCAAACGCGTATCTATCTTTCGGTGCAAGAGAGAGAAATTTAAGAGAGAGGACAAAACCCAGATTAGGTTCTGGGTTAATTTTTGTTTTCGGGACGAGTAAAGACCGGAAAACATGGTGGGTCTTTTCTCTACATTTTCTTTCAGCAAGGAAAAAAGGAATAGTGGACCCCCACTCTATTTTTTTTTTTACATTTTAACTTTACACACACATTTATATAATTTTTTTAGAAAATTATATTTTATTTCTTAATTTTTATTAGGCTAAAATACATTTAGCACCCCCAAAGTTTACACCAAATTCCTTATATTTCCCTCAGGTTAACACCCACAAGGAAATGTCAAATTAACGAGACTTTTCTAACGGCTGTAGTTAGGGTGAAAAATAGGGTTTAAAAAATAACGTCAGATACTATTATGGGACAAACCTTAGGGTTGGGGTGAACAATGTGATTTGGTGGATACTTTTGAGGGGAATTGTAATTTGGCATAATTATAAGGAGAATGTTATCCTTATAACTAATTATATTACTTTCCTACCAACTAAGTTTTGAATAACTTCAAAGTTGTTTTGGACAAAGACATTTTTTTTTCAATGCTTAGTTGTAAGGAAATTTATAAAATTAGTTATAAGGCTAGCAACGTTGTTATTATAATTTTTCTAATATTTAAATTAAAAATTGCATTATTCTCCAAAATGAAATTTATAATTAATTTAATTTATTTTGTTATCAATAGTTTTCTTCCATCAACCTCATCATTCATAGACCCACCACCATTATCACCTCAAATAACACCATTAACCCAAAAATCTATTTTTGATTATTTTTGTCTAATTCTTTACTCCTTTGTTCAAATTAACCTATATGCAAAACTCGTCATTTATAGACCTACTACCACCACAACCTTAAATTTCACTATTTACAAACGCAAATTAATTTTTTTTGAATTTTCAAATTTGAAGATTGAAACTCAAACCGATATGAAGATTTGAAAAATTGATGATTTGGAAATCTAACAATGTCATATTCCACCAAAACCACCATTGTTATGCTTACAATCACCCCCAAACACCACTCCTAACCATCACCACCACCATCCCTACAATCGCCGCCACCGACCAGTCACCAAAACAAAAAAACGCGTTCACCTTGCTTTGCTTAAACGAAAAAATAAAATATCTTTAACTTCCTTTAAGTCACCGTTAAAATTGGATGATAGTTAGGGATAATGACGAAATTGCATATATCTTTAAAAGTATAATAAAAATTTTGCTCGAAACATAGTACAGTAGCAAAAAATAACAATTAATCAAAGTACAGTGGCAAAAATAACCATTTTTTCCTCAAAAAGTTAATTTTTTATTTGATTTGATTCCTTTTTTAATTCTTTACTTAACTAATTTGAAAAACTCATCATTTATAGATACATCATCACACAACTTTGAATTTCGCTTTTTACAAACTCAAATTCAATTTTTTGAATTTTTCAATTTTCAAATATTCAAATTGAAACCAAAACTCATGTGGATATTTGAAAATATAATGATTTCGAAATTTCACAATGTTTTACTGACTCGACTGTGTATGGATATTTTTGTCATTTTAGAAAATATTGAGTAGCATTTGTAACGATAATGGTAGGAGGGAGAAACTGATAATAAAATCAAAATATAAGACGAAATAAATAGAATTAAAAAATATAGGATATATCTTTAAAATAGGTACAAGTCAAGGGATCAATTTATTATTTAATTATTCATGAAATTAATTTGCTTATGACAAATTAACTCTTTTGGCCTTAATTCATGACAAGTGATTTATAATATTTATGGCAATTTGTTTCTAATCATTATTGTTTCGCATGATAAATTTATGTGTATTGTCCTTAACAAAAGGCACAAATTCATCAAATAATTCTTCATTTTTTTTCATCTTCTTGAAATTCTGACACATTTTCTTAACTTATTTCTCTTATTTTATTCATTGGTAATAACTAAACATGCTACAAATTTGCTTAATATCTCGATACTAACCGACAATTCTATTATTATAGATACAATTTTTCATATAAATCTTATAATGTCTTTCCCAAACATATTTAAAAAAATTAAAACCATATTATTTTTTTAGTTTCGAATAAAGTTTTAGTGTCTCAAGCGAGTAAGGGTATTTTTGTCATTTCAGAAAATATTGGGCGACATTTGTAACGCTCCTGGTAGGTTGGGGAAATTGATAAGAAAATCAAAATACATGACGAAATGAATTAAATTAAATAATGTAGGACCTAACTTTAAAATAGGTACAAGTTAAGGGATCAAATTATTATTTAATTATTCTTTGAATTAATTAGTGTATGACAAATTTACTCTTTTGGCCTTAATTAATGGTGAGTGATTTATTAAATTAAAGGGTAGGTTTGTCCATACATTATTAAGTTGTAAGAGACAACCACTTATATGTATATGTATATATATATATATATATATATATATATATATACACACACACACACACACACATATATATATAATATAAAATAAATATAAATATAATAGTTAGATTATATTATATTAGATTAGATTAGATTAGATTAAATTGTATTACTATTGATGCAATTCTTCATATAAATCTTATAATTAATGTCTTTCCCGAACATATTTAAGGAAGTAAAACCATATTATTTTTTTAATTCCGAATAAAGTTTTAGTGTCTCAACCGAGTAAGGGTATTTTTGTCATTTCAAAAATTATTGGGCGACATATCAATTTATTATTTTATTATTTATGAAATTAATTTGCTTATAACAAATTTACTCTTTTGACCTTAATTCATGGTAAATGATTTATAATATTTATGACAATTTTTTCTAATCATTATTGATTGGCATGATAAATTTATTTGTATTGCCCTTAACAAAAGGCACAAATTCATCAAATAATTTTTCGATTTTTCATCATCTTGACATTATGAAACATTTTCTTAACATATTTCTCTTATTTTAGTCATGGGTAATACTAAACATGTTACAAATTTGCTTAATATCTTGATACTAACCGACAATTCTATTACTATAGATACAATTTTTCATATAAATCTTATAATGTTTTTCCCAAACATATTTAACAAAGTAAAACCATATTATTTTTTTAGTTTCGAATATAGTTTAGTGACTCAACCTAGTAAGGGTATTTTTGTCATTTCAGAAAATATTGAGCGACATTTGTAACGATCTTGATAGGTGGGGAAATTGATAAGAAAATCAAAATACAAAACGAAATGAATTGAATTAAATAATGTAAGATCTAACTTTAAAATAGGTTAAAGGGATCAAACTATTATTTAATTATTCATTGAATTAATTAGTCTATGACAAATTTACTATTTTGAACTTAATTAATGGTGAGTGATTTATTAAGTTAAAGGGTAGGTTTGTCCATACATTAATTGGTAAGAGACAACTACACTTTTGAGTTTTTAACTTAATAATGTGTTTCCCGAACATATTTTAAAAAGTAAAATCATATTATTTTTTAGTTTCGAATAAAGTTTTACTGACTCGACTGAGTACGGGTGTTTTTGTCATTTTAGAAAATAATGGGTGACATTTGTAACGATAATGGTAGGATGGAGAAACTGATAAGAAAATCAAAATATAAGACGAAATGAATAGAATTAAAAAATGTAGGATCTATTTTTAAAATAGGTAAAAGTCAATGATAAATTTATTATTTAATTATTCATGAAATTAATTTGCTTATGACAAATTTACTCTTTTGGCTTTACTTCATGGCAATTGATTTATAATATTTATGGAATTTTTTTTCTAATCATTATTGTTTGGAATGATAAATTTATGTGTATTGTCCTCAACAAAAGACATAAATTCATCAAATGATTCTTCATTTTTTTCATTTTCTTGACATTGTGACATATTTTCTTAACTTATTTCTCTTATTTTATTCATGGGTAATAACTAAACATGCTACAAATTTGCTTAATATCTCCATAATAACCGACAATTCTATTACTATAGATACAATTTTTCATATAAATCTTATAATGTCTTTCCCGAACATATTTAAGAAAGTAAAACCATATTAATTTTTTAGTTTCGAATAAAGTTTTAGTGTCTCAACCAAGTAAGTGTATTTTTTTCATTTCAGAAAATATTATGCGACATTTCAATTTATTATTTAATTATTCATGAAATTAATTTTCTTATAACAAATTTACACTTTTGGCCTTAATTCATGGAAAGTGATTTATAATATTTATGGCAATTTGTTTCTACTCATTAATTATTGTTTGGCATGATAAATTTATGTGTATTGTCCTTAACAAAACGCACAAATTCAACAAATAATTCTTCATTTTTTTTCATCTTTTTGACATTATGACATATTTTCTTAACTTATTTCTCTTATTTTATTCATGGGTAATAAATAAACATACTACAAATTTACTTAATATCTCGATACTAACCGACAATTCTATTATTATAGATACAATTTTTCATATAAAAATCTTATAATGTTTTTCCCGAACATATTTAAGAAAGTAAAGCCATATTATTTTTTTAGTTTCGAATAAAGTTTTAGTGTCTCAACCGAGCAAGGGTACTTTTGTCATTTTAGAAAATATTGGGCGACATTTGTAACGATCCTGGTAGGTTGGGGAAATTGATAAGAAAATCAAAATATAAGACGAAATGAATTGAATTAAATAATGTAGGACCTAACTTTAAAATAGATACAAGTTAAGGGATCAAACTATTATTTAATTATTCATTGAATTAATTAGTTTATGACATATTTACTCATTTGACCTTAATTAATGGTGAGTGATTTATTAAGTTAAAAGATAGGTTTGTCCATACATTAAGTTGTAAGAGACAACCTACACTTTTATAAGTAGTTAGAAGTTAGATTAGATTAGATTAGATTAGATAGATTATATTAGATTAGATTAAATTAGATTAGATTAGATTAGATAGTTAGATTAGATCAGATAAAAAGACTAAAAAAGCTTCCTTTCTTGATATTAAGATAAGATCATTGACTCCTTCCATATATAATTAGATTTTTAATATTAAATTTGGAAGTATAAGGGAAGTGACAATATTACTTGCATAACTCATCCTACTAAGTTGTCAAGAGATTATTTTTGGAAAGTATGTAAATTAGAAAAAAAATTAAAAAAAATTAAAAGAAATATAAACATAAAAATGAGGCATTGGCATTTTTATTTAGAGTAAGTCTCCTGTAAGTCTGTCTTACGGATCTTAATTCATAAAATGGAGTCTCACTCTCTTACAACTCAACCCACAAATACACGACGAATCGATTAAATAAGATATGTCTTACAAAAAAATATCTGTAAGATTATCTTACAAAAGTTTTTATCTTTAATTAAAGACTAAAAAGACTTCTTTTCTTAATATTAAGGTAAGGCTTCCCGTTTTAAATTTGAAAAGTATAAGGAAAGTGACAATATTACTTCCATAACTCATCCTACTAAGTTATCATTTTGGAAAGTAGGACAAATTCTTTCCATATTGACTATTTGCTGTCAAAGATTGAAACCTATTTTAATTTGTAAATTAGAAAAAAAATATATAAAAGAAAGATAAACATAAACATAAAAATGAGGCATCGGAATTTTTATTTATAACATTTTCAAACATAAAAAATACAAAACTAACCTAACTCTAAAAAATGTTTTTCATAGCCTCTTTTGTGATAATATTGTCTATAATACTCTTTTGACTCTCAAAACTAATATAATGAGATTTAGTTCGATTAACTCGACATTTGTGTCTATTAACTCGCTCTTTGGATCGATTAAAGGTCGATCAAAAGTCTATTAATGGTCGATCAAAGGTCGAGTTAATAAACGTTTGATCGACTTTATTATCTAAATGGTATTTTTATCCATTCAAATTGTTTCGAAAATTTTAAGTTTAAAAAGGCTGCGAAAGAAAGTTGCATCCCTTTGCTTCGGCTCGAGCCTTGACTTTGATCTCTAATCTTGGTGTTCTCAAAAACTGAATCAATTGTGCATGTACAAAAACTGAAGAAAAGGTTGAAATCAGTGGGGAAAGGCCGGCCCATATGTGTGCTAGAGTTGAAGAACAATAAGACTAGAGGTAATTAATTATACTTAGAAAAATATTTGAGCACAATTAACATGTTTAGGCTACATTGGACTATAAATTTATATTTACACTACATTTGTAAATATAACATATAAAAAAAGTGTTACATTAAAAAATAGAATATTATACAAGTACTATATTGTGGAAACGGAGGAGTAATATTGATCAAAGTTGTAAGAACCGCTATCTCATACGAACTGAGTTCATAACTAATGACTAGTATGAATTCGACTTTCTCTGCTCCTTCCGACATCCCTCTTGAAGTAATTACTCCATCTGTTTCTAAATAATTATTTTCATTACTTTGTCTTCCAGCACATCCGTCCGAACTTGGCCACTGTACAGTGCTGGGAATGAAATCTGTGTGTGGGAATGAAATCTGGTAGAAGTCGAGGGGATCCACACTATCCAAACAACGTTGTCGACTTGTCGTCCCTTGATGTTCATGTTGGTCAGTCCTACTCGGTTCTGTTGACTGCTGATCATCCTGCTCAAGACTACTACATTGCAGTTTTCGACTCGTTTCAACCCACAAGAGCTCAGCACCATTGCCACCATTCGCTACACCAACTCGGCCAGGCCGGTGTCAGGTCCCGTCCCACCTGCTCCAACTGATACTAATTGGTCACTTAACCAAGCCTGTTCTGTCCGGACTAATCTGACACCTAAGGACAAGGTTCATACCACTATGGCCAAATCAACATCACACGGACTATCAAACTATCTAGCTCTGCAGCCCAAGTCAATGGCAAGCAGAGATATGCAGTCAACAGTGTTTCTTTCGTTCCCGCTGATACACCCTTGAAGATTGCAGACTACTTCAATATTAGTGGTGTTTTCAAGGTGGGAAGCATCGTGGATAGCCCCACCGGTCAACCTATGTACCTAGACAAATCTGTCATGGGTGCGGACTACAGAGCATTCGTTGAGGTTGTCTTTGAGAATCGCGAGAACATGGCATCTTGATGGATATGCATTCTTTGTCGTTGGATAAGAATCTACGTCCATTGTTACACGTTTAATCCAATTTTTAACACTTAAGAAAAAATCTACTAAAATTTGAATTTGCATTTGTATTACAGATTGGATGGCGGGTTATGGACTACTGCTAGCCAAACTCAATATAACTTTAATGATGCAATTTTTCGTTCCACTGTGCAGGTTATATTTGTTTTTCACTTGTCTCAGTTAGTCTGTCCTTAATCTCTCTTACTATAAAAGTCAATCTTGTTTCTTACAATTTAATTGATAGACAAAAATAACACTTCACCAATTAAACTACCCACCATTTAATTAAGGACAAAACAAGTAAATTTACCATGACAAAAAGTAATGTTTGGACAAAAATAGCCCTAACTATAATAAATCACTCACTATTAATTAAGGTTGAACAAGTAAATTTGTCATAGGCTAATTAATTCCATGAATAATTAAATAATTATTTGATCCATTGACTTGTACCTATTTTAAAGTTAGGTCCTACATTATTGAATTATATTCATTTTGTCTTGTATTTTGATTTTGTTATCATTTTCCTTCTCCTATCATTATCGTTACAAATATCATCTCATATATTCTAAAAAGACAAAAATACATTTACTCAAGAGACTAAAATTTTATTCAAAACTAAAAAAATATATGTTCGGGAAAGACATTATTAGATGTATATAGAAAATTGTAACTATAATAATAGATTTGTTAGTGAGTATCAAACTAATTTGTTAGCGTGTTTAGTTATTACCCATGAATAAGCTAAGAGAAACGAGTTTAAAAAAATGTGTCATAATGCCAAGAAGATGAAGAAAATGAAAAATCAGTTGATGAATCTATGCGTTTTATTATAAATTAAAATATTTTACTCATTTTCATAACTGAGATCCAAACCTCTAACCTCTTTTGGTCTTAATTTGCTTGCTCCTCTTCATCGGACTCGAGGTAGTTACATGTGAGAATCTCTGTATTCCCTCCTCTGGCTTTTGACTTTCTTTCTTCTACCGCAACTCTCCTTTTATTGGAATAGGTTATCACCAACCGACATCCTTTTAAGTAGTCTCATCCTAAAATTAGATTTTCTTATTACTTAGTAATTTGCACAAAAAGTGTATTGGAACTAAGAAATGAAAGATGTTTAAAGAAAGAAGTTCGACTAATTAAACGAAAGTTAAAGAGATTTTATGTCTCCATTTGAGCAAGGCGAGGTGAGTGTGTTTCTTGGTGATGGTGATAACAGTGTTGATGACTGCAAGGATAGTGGTGTTAGGGGCGGTGATGACAAGTGATTGTAGGGATGACAGTGGTGGTTTGGATGAAATACAACATTGTGAGATTTCCAAATCATCAAATTTTCAAAGATCCATATGAGTTTCAGTTTTAATTTGAAAATTTGAAAAATAAAAAATTGAATTTGAGTTTGTAAAAAGTGAAATTTAAGGTTGTGGTGGTGGTGTGTCCATAAATGATGGTTTTTGCAAATGAGTTACTTCGAAGGTAGGAGTAAGGAATTAGAAAATGAAATAAAATCAAATCAAAAATTAACTTTTGGGCTAATGGTGAAATTTGAGGTGGTAGTGGTGGTGAGTCTATGAATAATGAGGTTGATGGAAGAAAGTGAAGGATGAAATAATATATTGAATAGAATCTAAATTTCTTTTTTTTTTAAGTAATGCATTTTTTTCACATTTGAATTTAAAATGAGACAAAGTATAACTATTGAAATAATTATTTATTATTTTAATTAAAACTTATTTTAAATATCAAATGGCAAACTAAATTATAAAAATATAATCAAATGTCACTTTGCGTCACAAGTAAAATATGACCAAAATAATCGTAACATGTATGATTTTCCATTACTATCTTTAACACTCATGAACGGAAGAGGAAAAAGTCGGACAAATATAAAAATTATGTGTGAAAATGAGACATCATAGGTTGGGAAAAACATTATTAGAGGTATATGAAAAAAATGTAACTATAATAATACATTTGTTGGTGAGTATCAAGATATTAGGCACTTACGTAGCATGTTTAATAATTACTTGTGAATAATCTAAGAAAATGCGTTAAGGCAAGGTGATATAATGTCAAGAAGATTAAAAAAAATAGAGAACTTCGTTGGCAAATCTTTGCGTTTTGTTAGAGAAGAACACATCCATAGGCGATACGTTTGAAGAAAACAGTCTAAATATATTTTATTTTTACATTTTAGCAAGGCAAGGTGAACGTATTTCTTGGTGGTGGTGATACTGGTGGTGGTAATTGCAGAGATGCTGGTGGTGGTGGTTAGGGGTAGTGGTGGGGGAGATTGTAACCATGGTAGTAGTGGTTTAGGTATGGAATACAATATTGTTAGATTTCCAAATCATCAATTTTTCAAATAATCATATGGGGTTTGGGTTTCAATCATCATATTTAAAAATTCAAAAAATTGAATTTAGATTTGTAAATAGTGAAATTTAAGGTTCTGGTGGTGGTGGGTCTATAAATGATGAGTTTTGCATATGTGTTAATTTGAACGAAGGAGTAAGAAATTAGACAAAGAAATAAAATAAAAATAAAAAAATTTAATTTTTGGGTTAATGATGTTATTTGAGGTGATAGTGGTGGTAATGGTGGTGGGTCCATGAGAGATGAGGTTGATGGAAGAAAATGAAGGATAACAAAATAAATTAAATAACTTCTAAATTTCATTTTTTGAGAGTAATGTATTTTTTTTAACTTTAAATTTAAATATGATACAAATTATAATTACAACATTGCTAGTCTTACAACTAATTTTATAACTTTCCTTACAATTACTATGTCTTGTAAGGATAATATTTTCCTTATAATTATACCAAATTACAATCCCTCCCCCCAAAGTATCCACCAAATCACATAGTGCACCCCAACCCGACGTTATATATATATATATATATATATATATATATATATATATATATATATATATATATATATATATATATATATATATATATATATATATATATATATATATTTCATATTTTCTACCCTAGCCGCGACAACGGTTAGAAAAATCACGTTAAATAACACGTGGTCTTCCACGATGTTAACTCTAGGGAAATATTATGAATTCGATGTAATCTTTGGGGTGCTTAAAGTTCAAATGTTAAAATAGAGTGGGGTCCACAATTCCATTTTTTCCAACTGAAAGAAAATCTAGAGAAAATACCAACCATTTTTTCTGATCTTTACTTTCCACAACAAAAATTAACCCATAACCCAATTTTGGTTTTGTCCACTCCCTCCAAATTTTCTTTTAAATTTCTCTTTTAACCCAGATGATAGATATGCATTGTCAATAATCTTATCTTGATAATAAAAACAAAGTAAATGAAAGATATGAAAAAAACCAACCTGATCGCCATGGCAGCTTCTATGAGGTCAAAATCATCTAAAGTCATAGCTTTTCAACATCTTCTCAATTTTGATACTTTGTTTTAAACCATATGCATATCGGACGTATGATCAATTTTCTCCCGCATAATTGAAGAGTATTTAAATAAAACCCATAACTATTTCTCTACATTCAAGCCTATCTCTCTCTCTCTCTCTCTCTCTCTCTTTGATGAACTCGTCAATAAGGTTTATGAGTTTTCTATCAATTGCATGTTTTTTCAAACTATAGCCTTTGATTTCTACTTTAAACATGACTTTTACAGGGGAGAGAATGAGGGAGATCGGAGATGGAGCTTGGCTAGAATCGAAGGAGGATGACGCTAGAGTTATGATAGGCGTGACCATAGTGGGAAGGGTTTGGGCCGGATATGGGAACTTGCACCTAGAGATGGTGGTGGCTATGGTAGGGCTAACTGGAGATTGCGGCTATTATGATGGACCCGGAGATGGAAACTTACACCGGGAGAAGAGAGAAGGAGAGGGTGTGAGATTAGAGTTTGTACTTTTAATACATTTACTCCTTAACCAGATAAGAGAAATGACATTTTCGCCTCGTACGTGAAAGACCACGTGTTATTTAACTTGAATTTTCTAACGTCCGTCAGTGGTAGGGTGGAAAATGAAGGGGGAGTAAAGTTAGATACCATTATGAGACAAACTTTACATAGGGGTAAACTATACGATTTTGTAGATACTTTGGGGGGAAATTGTAATTTGGCCCTATAATTATTTTTGAATTATTAAAATAATTATTTTAATTTTAATTTAAAAACATATTCTAAATACTAAATGTTTAATTAAATACTGAATTTATAGTCAATTCCCATTTTGTGCGCCAATTAAAATGACCAAAATAATCTTCATGTGACATGCACATACCAGTTTTCGTTACTATTTTTAACGCTCATAGACGGAAGGGGGAAAAGTCGGACAAATAGCTAAATAAGTTATGAAAGTGAGACACTTCGTAGGTTGGGGTACAATGTGAGATTTGATGTGTAATTTTGAGAGCTAATCATATTTTGACCCCATTGAAATTAGTCCAAAATACAAATTTCTCCCTAAAGTATCCACCAAATCCACTTTGGCCCACAATGTAATTTTTAGCATTTTCATATTCCATGTCAAATTTGGTGATGAGATGTCATGTCTGGTAATCGTAGTGATAAACATGGTGTGACGAATAATGTTTAAAATCGAGAATTTGCTCAAATCAAACCATAAACAATATCAACGGTGTCGATTAGAAATTTGTTGGAGTTGAAGCTATGGACGATGAAAACAGATTGAACTATGGTTTGTCTCATCATTGTTGTATGCGTATGTGATGGATTCAATTATGAGATTTGAAATTCTTGGTGTATGCTTGTGTATTATGTTGTATGAGGGAGAAAAGGGGAAATTTTTGGTGTATGTTTGGTGTATGTTTGTGTGTTATGTTGTACGTCTTTAATTTTTTGGTGGGTTCTTATTCGTGGTGGCCTTGACACCTAAGTGTGATTATCTGATCATGAGTTCAATATCTCTGATATGATTCCACTCTATTTTTATTTATTTTTCTATATAATGATTTGAATAAAACATTAATACACTTTTGAGTTTTATATCACTTAAAATTTACATATGAGGTCATTGCCGGAGAAGATGCAGAGAAAGCATTGCCGGAGAAGAAAAAAATGAAGTTTCTTTTTGGGTAATAAAAACAGAAAAAACATTGCAAAAAATGACTAAAATGTTCTACACGTGAAATACCATGTGCACATTAACGTCAGATTGGTAGTTTCGTATTTTTAGTATAAGTATATATACTTTGAGGTTGAAAGTTTGATTTCTCTAACATAATATATTATTTTCTATGGGGAGTCATAAATTTCATAAACGGAATAAACAAAGTCTCCAACAACAATGTGTTTATCTAAGATAGTAAGTTTGAATTATTTTCAATTCACACACTCATAAAAGTGAATGAATTCATGTTTGGTAATGAAAAAATAGAATGAAAATAACCAACAGAAAAACAAATTTGTAGGATAAGTTGCTATATAATTATTAAAAGTATACATTATAAATGACCGAAAAACAAAGTATCAAAAAAGCTAAAAGCACAATAGCACAATTTATAAGTTTCAAAAATGTAATGATTAAAATACAAAAACAACATCCAATAATTAAAAGTAAACAAAATAATGAAGAAACTAGCAAATCATTTTTTAAAAAAATCATTAACACCACGTGCAACGCACGTGAACCTTACTAGTACTAATAAAAACATGGCGCTAACAAGAATTTATGGTTGTTTGAATACAGGTATATCCGAAATCATGAACTGCAATATACATAGCGCTAGACAATGTGGGAATGTGGAACATGAGATCAGAGTTTTGGGCACGACAATACCTCGGGCAACAATTTTATCTACGAGTTTATACACGAGTCAAGTCTTTCAGGGACGAGTATTCCATCCCAAGCAATTCCCTCGTGTTTGGGTGGGCTATTGCTTGAGCAGTTGAGCCGCAACGACCCCTCTAATTACTAGCTACCTCATGCAAATCAATGGTCACAATGAACAAACACATTAACTTCGGATGGCCCCAATTAAGACATGGTCATATTCTTTGTCACATGATATATGAACATTAGTAGATTGACGGTCCCTTCCGTTCCGTCACAACCACAAGGGTAAGGGTGATTCATAGTTTAACAAATGGATAGGAGCATAACTAGTTGTATTAAGTACATCAATTTCTGCATTCAGCAACAAGGCAGAGCAGTGAGTACTGGGCTTCTTTTTGTGGTTATATGCATTTTGGTAGTCATCACCACTGCCGGAGGCAAAAAGAACAAATGCAGGATGGCATCGGAGCCGGCAGGTGCGTGGCCTTTCATCAGGAAACAAGCTTCTACACCAAATACTTGGAGCCATGGCAGATAAGTATGGACCAATCTTTACCATAAACATATTCACAGATAGGGGTGGCAAAAATTTATCAAACTCATCGGATTATCTATTATATCCATTATAAAAGACTTATAATTAAGTTAATGGGTGTTAATGGATATTATCCATTAACACCCATTAACAAAATGGATAATTATGGATATTAACCGGTTATCCATCGGATTTATCCACTAATGTCACCACCGTCAACCGCCTCCATTTCCCACCTCCGGTAACCACCACCGGTCACCGACCGCCGCTGCCCATCAAAACGCCACCAGCTCTTTACTTAAAAATAATAATTACTAAACACATAAATTACCATTAGCGAGTTTCAAACCTGAACCAAATTACCTTACAATAAAGCATGTTACCACTAAGGTAGACTTTTTGATATATATTTGAAAATTAATATAAATATAAACAAGTAATCATAAAAATTATTGATTATTATGAACGTATTTGTTATTTGTTTTGGATTAAGAATATTTGTTTGTTATTTATAATTTGTAATTTATAATTATAATGAATATAAATTTTTAATTTTTTAATAAGGTATTTGGCTTTTTTATTTTTTATTAATTTTACATTATCATTTATTAGTGTCAAATCAATAAACACGTATATTTTCTATCTCACAACTATGAAGACTATTATAAAATTTTGACAACTTTATATATATTAGGTGATAAAAATAGTGTCGCATTACAAATATCTCTTTTTTTGAGGTGTAAAAAAAAGGAAATATTTTGGTCATTGTTGAACGTGGGGCCCATTAAATTTTTATTAAATGTGAAAAGTTGGTGAAAATATTATGATTTATGAAAATTAATTTAATAACTTATCATTGTGTGTATGTGTGTGCATGTGTGTGTGTTTTTGCCATGTGTGTGTGTTTTTTTATCATATGTGTGTGTTTGAGTGTGTTTGTGTGTGTATGTTATGCTTAGTGAATCATAATATAAGTAGGCAAGTAATACTCAAAACACTAAATGATATTCCTTATTGGATATTATCCGGATAATACCCATTTATTAATGGATAATATTGGATATTATCCAATAATACCCATTAAGGTTAATGGGTGTTATTTGATAATATCCAAAACTACCCATTAACTATATTGGATAGATAATGGTTTTATCCAAATTAACTGGTAACACCCAATTACCACCCCTATTCACAGATTGCAAGTAAAACAATTCTGCTTACTATGTAACCACAATATCCTTCCTTTTCCATACTATGTAAATTTAAATATAAATCACAAAAAACTACATCAAACATTATTAAATAATTGATTATCTCCTCAACCAAATTAAATTTCTGCTTGACATGTGCTTGTTATATCGAAAATACTTGACTTTTTCTTCTTATTCTCATCTTTTCGTCGTTGCAAATAATATTTTTGTGCATGAGAAGCGACTTGTGCCGATGACTTTGACTTAACAAATCTCTCTGATATTAGTTTCCAAGCTCATTTGCCATGCACCATTAATCCATCTAGAAAACTCCTGTCACAAAACCAAAAAGAAAAAAATAATAAATTTTTCGTATCAAATTAATTCAATAAATGAACAAACGAACACGATTTTTCTACGAATATGATGATACCTGTGCTCTTTTTCGGTCCACCTTGGGCTTCTGTTGTAAGGCTTGCCTTCAAGTTTTTCATTTTCTTTTGAGCTTTGAACCGCTACAGATTCACTTCCATGTTCCGAAGAGTCGATCAATTCGATATGTGTTGCCATCTCATCGCTCACGAGATCATTATTATGTTCTGCAATATTTTCCCATAGGAACAAATCACTCTCGCAAAACGCTTGGCCATAATTATACCAATCAGACATTATGAAACCCTAATCGTTAGTCACGAAGAAAAGCTAGAAATAAACCAATAAAAAAAACACAAAACCAAACCAAAGAGAAACCGTAGACTGCGAGCCAAAAATCTTTGGTTTTTATAACTTTATAAAAAGACTAGAAAGGCTACCTTTTTTTATATTTAGAAAAGAGAATTCACTCCTTCCATAATATTAGATTATTAATAATTTAATATTATGTTACCATATATTATTAATATGATCAAGAGATTGTTTTTGGACAGTTTGACAAATTCTTTCCGTATTGACCCATTTAGTTATACCACATTCAGAGAATTATGTAAATTTGGAAATGGAAATATTACTTCCATAATGTTGGAAACTTGGTTTCTAATAGCTTGAATAAAGCTAAGTCATGTAATATGAAATGTGGGAATCCCACATTGGGAACATAATGAAACAAGCTCTACCTTATAAGGTAGAGCTTTGAGGCTTTACTTTTAGGCCCTTGGGCCACTACACTTTTGTGTAGGAGGGAAGACCTACCTAGGTGTAGGTCCAAACACGCACGCGCCGCCGCCACCGACCCGGCTCGGCTCGGCTAGCTGGTTGGTCGGCTGGCTGGCTGGCAGGCTTGCTTGTTTGCCTGCCTGAACCTATCTTTTTGCTACCGGTTCATTTGGCATGTGATCCTTTCAGCGTGAACCTTTTGCACAGGTTCAGAAGTTCACCGCCAGAAAAGCAGTTAACAGACAGTTATGGTATGAAAGGTCGTGTCTGTTTCAGACAACCGTAACTGCCTACGGTTGTGTCTGTTTCAGACACTCAACTGCTCCAACCGCTCCCAACTTCCATCCTTAAACTGCCACTTAAATACTGCTTCAAACCCAGTTTTTTGGTATCGAAAATTCTCTTTTTCTGCACAACTTTCTGCCCCGAATACAGAGATTACAGCAGCGTGTTAGATTCGCCGATGACTGAAGATCGGAAGACTGCCCTCTTCAATCACGTAAGTATCCTGAAACCTGGGAGACACACTGACATACCCCGTCTAGTTTGTATATGGGTCAGTTTTTGTCTTAAGGAAAAAGCTTAATTGCTCAAGGATATTTGTCATTCTTTTGTGCACACACACTTGTATTATTGGAAACATAAAATCAGCCATACCCCTTCCTACAATCTTAAGACAAAAGTGTATTTTTGGCTTGGTTTCGTTTCCAGCTAAGTTACAAATTCTACCTACTTTCTGTATTCTGTATTACAGATTCAGGCCACAGATTATAACCTGAAACTGGTGTTTCTGCTTCTACACTGAAATTTTTTGCATGCTAGTTCTGTTAACAAATTCATATAGAACTTCATTTGCTTTTGCACATAAATTTAGAAACTACATATAACAGATTCAACATACCTTCTGTACTTCTGTATATAACCTGTTTGTATTCTGCATGCTATCATTTTCTGCCTGCTTTAATCTGTTTATATTACAGATTCTGTCTTGTTACACACACAGATTCTGGAAAGTTTTAAACCTGATTCTGCCTGCTTTCTGTTTCTGTGTGTTATACATTTTAATCTGTATAGATAACAGATTGTTTCTGAAACTGTTGGAACTGCATGCTGCTTTTAGTTAACAGATTCTGCATAGAAATTATCTGTTTATATTACAAGTACAAAACTTATTATAATCTGTTTTGTTACAAATTCAGGCCACAGTTTCTGATCCTGCATGAAGTTATAAAACCTGATTCTAAAACAGCCTGCCCACTGCATGTTACTGCATTATAATATGTTCTGGATACAGATTCTATATCATCTGTTTTAAGATTACAGTTTTAATTTGTTTCTGCATTAAAACCAATGCTTTTACAAAGATACGTCTGATATCTTCATGTTCTGTTACGTATGATCATCCGCTTTAAGATTACGCTTTTAATTTGTTTCGCATTAAAACCATAAACACGTAAAATCGATTCTCAAACAACCGCATTTCGTGATCTGTTTATGCACTATATTGCTTTCAGCTTTAATACACCTCGCTAACCTCGATTCTCGAAGTTCATAAAAACCGCTGCTTAAGTTACGTAATCAATCGCTAAATAATCGCCATTATAAAATATGTTTCTATTATTACGTACATTCGTTTAATGCAATGATCAATCAATGTCGCTCAAAACAAATTTTTATACTTGTTTTTAATTTGTTTAAGAGACAAATTATGCATTGTTCGGCTGTTACAAATTGCTTAATCATCTGCTTGTGTCAAGCCTGCATTATTACTTTACACACTGCATCCGCTTTTTGATTCAATCACATTCAGCCTTCCGATTACATCATTGCTTTTAGGTTCGCTTCCTATATATGTTTCCAATCGCTCCGTAATCCATTTTAAAATCAGTTTACAGATTCAGGAAATATTAATCTGTTTAGAACCGGAAATTAAAATATGCATTATGGGAATTTTCTGCATGCTACACACTGATCAGTTTGGTTTTGCCTAAAATCTGATCAGCCTACTTTGGAACTAGATAATATCTGATTATTACTTAGTATCACTAGTCTATAATCAGCATATTTTGATTAATACTTAACTGTATTAACTATAGTGTTTTAATTAGACTACATCGGAGAGTCTATTAAAATCTGGTTGCTAATTATATAGAAACAATAGTGTTTCATATAACTTAGCATAATCATGTTTTGTGTGCAGCATGGCTTCCAATTCTGGAAAGGAACTCGCTGCTGTACAACAGCCCATGGCAGAAATGATGCATACCACCGTTCACACTCATGGTGAGCGCCCGGAAAAATTTGTTGGCAAAGAGTTCAAAAGATGGCAACAAAAGATGCTCTTCTACCTTACGACGTTGAACCTGTCCAAGTGCCTAAAGGAAACAATCCCTATCTTGAAAGAAGGGGAAACGGATCGCACCACCGTGGCCGCTGTCGAGTCATGGAAGCACTCCAACTTCCTTTGCAGGAACTACATCTTAAATGGACTAGATAACTCGTTATACGATGTATACAGCCCATTTAAGACGGCCAAGGACCTTTGGGAATCATTGGAAAAGAAGTACAAAACCGAAGATGCCGGCTCGAAGAAATTCGTAGTTGCTAGGTTTTTAGAATTTGTAATGAATGATTCCAAAAGTGTTATGACACAGGTTGAACAACTCCAACTTATCTTGCATGAGATAGCAGCCGAAGGGATGATAATTTACGAAGCATTCCAAGTTGCGGCAATGATCGGGAAGCTACCTCCCGCGTGGAAGGACTTCAAAAACTATCTCAAGCATAAACGCAAACATATGTCGTTGGAGGATTTGATCCTAAGGCTAAGAATTGAGCAGAATAACCAGGTCACCGACAAGAAGCAGCTTTGCCCCATAGAAGGGCGCATGTGGTCGAGCAAGACTCCAAGAACGGGAAGCGTAAAAGCTCCGGGGAAGGGACATCTACGCAAGGAAAGAAGTACAAGTTCAAGGGCAAGTGCTTGAACTGTGATAAGAAGGGCCATAAAGCTGCGGAATGCCGAGGCAAGAAGCGAGTCCGCAAAGAAGCCAACGTGGTTGATGAAGACATCAGCATGATTTGCGTGGTTTCCGAGACAAACTTGGTCGGCACGGGTCGTGAATGGTATGTAGACACCGGCGCCACACGTCACATATGCGGCGATGTAAAGATGTTCTCATCTTACTCCAAAGTGACGTCCAGCGATAAGCTTTTCATGGGCAACTCTTCCACCTTAGGAATGGAAGGAAAGGGGCGACATGGCGAAATAGCTAACCTATAGCTCTTATACCAACTGTGGCAACCCAACTTGGACTCCAATGTGAAATCCCAAGGTCGTTCCATCAAGACAAGCTAAAAGACGGACAAGCACCTACTAAGCATAATGATACGAGTCAACAATTGAGCCAACAAGCTCTTAACAGAAATGTAAAGCCATAACGGCGATACAGAATAACAAAAACTAAAAACCTGCGGAAGCAAATCATAAGTGGAACCCAAGCCTTCAATTCCAAATCGTGGAATGCAAGGCTGAGAGACGACTATCTCTCGACAATTCTATTTACTCACGTGACGCAACATCGCAAGACGAAGCAACAAACCATCGACAAACCTAAGGCCGATTTAAGCAACAAAATACCAACCTGATAAACAACCACTCAACGGCTATAACATGTCGAAGGGACAATTCAACTAAAAGAATAAGAGATTAAATACTAGACAACTAAACCAAAATCTCACGACTAAAGTTACCGGAGATAACGACAACAACAACAACAATACTAGAATATGCGAGCTAAAACCTTGCTCGGGAAGACAACTGAACGAAGTACTAAATAAATACAACATCAAGTTCAAAATAATAGAACCATAATACTAACACAATCTACCCAAGTAAAGTTTACATAACTTTACACCCGTATCTCACAAGATGAATAAATACAATAATAAATCCAAACTATCGCCTGAAGACCACCGCTAGAAATCACTAGATCGTAATCGCAACGCCGCATCAACGAGCTCACCGCACAAACTAAGGAAAACAAACACACGAAATGAGTCATAATGACCCAAGAAGTTACTAAATGCAAATGTATGGCATAGCATGGCATGTCATGGCATAATGCACCGCTTAACTACAATCGTGGCACCATAATAATAATATACCAACAATAATCATGTACAACTGCACACGGGCCCAACCCTCAATAATTAAACCATGGGTTCAACCCTCAAATGATCACAACATGGGTCCTGTGACGACCCGACCCGGACCCCAATGCGAGATCCCGAGCCGTGCCGTCCAAATAGGCAATAACACAAGCATGCACAAGTAGGATAACAAAATTCATGTGGCGCAACATCGCATACGAATAACAACTCCGGCTACACTTGGCCTAAAAACAACTTAATATAAACAAGTCATCGGCGACGCCGAACTCAACAACTACTCCTACAATTATAACACATGCTTATAATAACCTCAACGCCACAACATGCCTGAGACAACAACAACAACAATATTTAAGCGAGCTTTAGCGAAGAAACCGTAGTGAACCATAAACATATAAACAAAGCTCGACATAAGTCAAGATACAAAAGATTACAAGTGTTAAACCATTAAGTTTACTACAACAACAAAACCCCAAGACAAGTCTATGACTTGCTTCCCAACGCCCTTTCCAAAATAAAAGACTAATAACAAAAGTCCAAAAGAGCAACCTTGCTCACAAACCACCAAGCTGAATAAAGCGAGTCTATCTCGACCGCCTCCCTGCCGATCTAAGGAAACAAAACAAACAAATAGGGTAAGTCGAAAGACTTAGTAAGTTACTAAAATGCATGATCATGTTATAACATGGCATTTATCACAATTATAGCTCACGCTCATCGATAGCACTTAGCACATTATTCACGTAAGTGCAAGAAAATAAATCATACAAGTAGGATATGATATAGGCACGGCCAGTAGCTCCCGCAAAATAGTTTGTTAACCCAATATCGTGACTACGATGCTCGTGACTTCGCATCGATATACCGAACTCCGCCGGCTAATACCAAATGACGCACGTATTGTTACGACAAAGGGGCTACTTCCCCATGCCTACAATGGAGGGTGTGTGAGGTCCTGTGTACGGCGATCCATAGCGAGCACGAATCTCTCAATTCGTGAAGGCTATACATCGTCCTACCCTGACATAAAAATCAAACCAAATAGCGACAGCTGGACTTAATGCAATGCACAAGTAGATGTTTACTCGTTAAGACCAAATAATGATCGAATTCGACAAGAGCGAACTCGACCGACCAAGTAGGGTATAAATCTCTACAATAAATCATGTCAAGGCAATTAATTGCTCATAACCAAATAATCATAACGGGTTCAAATGCACATAATTAACTCAACTTAAAATTGAGTAAACTTGACCAAACGGTGTCCAAACTTCGTAGGGATTGAAATTAGAGTTTAACATGTTCAAATCTTCCCTAGAGTTGACTCCGTTGAGTCTTTACTAAAAATTCCAAATCTCGGTTAATTGAAGCTATGTGCTTCATAACTCAACCTAGGCCATTACTAAACTCATCTAGGTCATAAATTCATCAAGGCATTATAATGTGATTCATGTTCATCACAGAGTCCAATATTGAGGATAGAACACATAACAACTTCACAACATATCATGAAGGCATACATTAGGGCATTCTCATATAACAACACTTCCATCACAAATATAATACATGTTTCTAACATGCTCAAAACCATAAATAGACAAGATGAAAGAGTATTATAAACATTCATAGGCAAGAAATCATCCTATACATGCTCCTAGCAAGTTCATATTTTCAAAATACAAGAAGAGAGCATAGGAAGCATATATGTGTCCTCATTGACCTCAATCACCATAGGCTTTGTTTCCTTAGGGTCAATGAGAACTAAAAAGAAGAAGAAGAAGAGTAACTTACTAGTGTTCTACACCAAAGAAAGCAAAGAAAGAAACTAATCGGTTGAAAATGATCTTCTCTTCGAGCTCTACACTTTTGATGAAGGTGGCTTGAGCAAATGGAGAATGGATGAGGGAAGACCAAGAGCAAAGCTTCAAGAAGCCATGGGAGAAGCTTGAGAGAAAGGAAATTCGTTTTTAGAGAGTGGAGGTGAGAAATGAAGGTCAAAATCTGAACACAAGGCTTATATTGGTCTAGAATTTGAGTGGGACATGTGTCAAGCCAATGTGGTCTCTTACTAATCTGATTTTGGTGGCTTAATGATCATTAGAGCTCTCTTAATCCATCATTATAACTAGTTAGGGATGTTAGGACTTAAGTGAGGAGGGTTAGGGAGGTTTAGGAAAGGTTTAAATAGGGGGTTTGGGTATAGAAATCGTTCAACTTCAAAACAGGGGAAAAAAATCCCGTAAGTGTACCTGATGTTGAGGCGGGCGCCTCAACATCCTCCAGGCGGGCGCCTCAACTGCTGAGGCCTTCTCCAAATTCTGATCATTTTGCAATTGCTCCCAGTACTTGAGGCGGGCGCCTCACAAGTGCCAGCGGGCTCGGCTTCAACCTTCAAAACTTGGTCTAAACATGTCCTAAATGGTCCCAAACTTATGGGCAACCATTCTAGGGTCTAACCCAACTCAAAACAAGTCGGAAACGCACCCGAACAACAACCGGAATAAGGTAGGACAAGGCTCGAATCACGCGACGAATGATTAACGAATCAAACTCCAATCAAACACCAATCAAACAAGGATAACTTGGACATGAAAAAGGCTTGTTTCAACATGGTTATGACCTGAATACAAAGCCAAGAACTCAACGAACACTTCGCACGACGAAATAGACGCAATACGAGCAACGTGGGGAAAATCGCTAAGGCCAAAACAACGCAATCGAACCGGCGATTCAACAAACAAGCTTACATGATTCTAAACATCTTATGGGCTTCATGAATGACTTATGAATGTTTCTAAATCATATATAGACTAAGTAAACATGCTCACAATCAACCAGAAAGTATGAAGGCAAGCATACAATGCACATGCAAGAATACGGGGTGTTACAGGTCCAACCCTCAATGATCACAAATTGCACTTAGCATGTTGTTCACATAAGTGCGAGGAATAAACCATACAAAAGGATATGTTATGGACCCGGCCGCTTCATAGCTCCTGCAACAAAAACACTGTTAACCCAATATCGTGACTACGATGCTCGTGTCTTCGCATCGATATACCGAACCCCGCCGGCTAATAGCGTGCCCGGACGCACGTATTGATACGGCAAAGGGGCTACTTCCCCATTGGGGCCAACAATGGAGGGTGTGTGAGGTCCCGTGTACGGCGATCGATAGCTTAATACGAATCTTATGATTCAGATAGGCGATGTATCGTCCCACCCTGACATAAAAATCATACCAAATAATGCCAGCTGGACTCAATGCAATGCACAAGTAGATATTTAATCGTCAAGACCAAATAAGGATCGAATTTGAAAAGAGCGAACCCGTCCGACCAAATGCTCATGTAGGTATTTACTCAATATAAATAAATAAGGAACGAATTCGACAAGAGCAAATACATTGCTCGTAGCCAAATAATCGTAAATGTTCTCAAGTCACCAATTAAATCAAGAATATCATATAAACTCACCAAAATTCATATTATGAGGTCTATAATGGTCCTCTACTCGAAATCAAATCAAAGACTACCCCATAGTCATAACCTCGCAAGTGCCTTCATGTGCACGCGACCAAATTCCCTAAAAGTGAGAACTAAATCAGTAATTATTACTCAACCATACTCGAGACCATAGGTTGGTCTCTAATGTACCGTGCTCTCACGAGCACGCTCTAAATAAATCCCCCAATAAATCTCTATAACGTAGGTGTCTCAGTTGGACACAAATCGAGATGCTCGGGGGAATTCAACCCAACATTCATTAACATATTATTGAACTTATAATGACTCCGCTGAGGCTTAATACTAAGTTTCATTCTTTACCCATTTCATCAAACCCAACATTAACACCCACTTCAATTTATAACAAATTCCCATATAATCCGGGCTTGATTCTCAAGCCATAAAATTCAAAAAACTCAACATAAATCTTAACCCATTTCTTACAACACACAATATCATTCAAATCATCATATTCATGATATTAACAAGTTCACACTTCCAAAAATCCCCAAAATAGGCATATATAGCATACCAAATGTTCATTGCCCACAAATAGCACATATATTGTTTTCCTTAGGGCCAATGAACCAAAATCAAAAGAAAGTAACTTACCTAGCTTGGATGAAAACTCCAAAGAACGAAAATCAGATCGGTGAAGTTGTTCTACTCGTCGAGGGCTTCAAGAATCCGAAGTTTGAAGGCAATCTGACGGTTGGATCTTCATGGATCGAAGAGAGAAGGGCTAGGGTTTCTTGAATCTCCCTTGGACTCCCTCTCTCTAACTCACCAATTGTGGACGATGAAATGAAGGATGAAATGGCTGAAAAGGGTGGGGGTTTGTGGTTATAACACCCACAATTAAGGAGGGTAGAATAGACATTGCATTGTTACACTTAGAGAATGTTTAAGGTTAATTACAACTTAGTTTAGGCTAATGATGCTCAATAAAACTAACCCAACAATTTAGGATTCAATTAGAACTAATTAGAAGGTTGTGGAGGGTTTAGGATAGGTTTTAGTAAGGGTGAAATGGATAAAACCTTCAAAAAATCACAAAACAGTAAAGCAAAGTCGGGGCACCATGCGGTCGCATGGTCCCCTAGCATGCGGCCACATCCTCCTGTCCTTCCTTTGGTGGTTTTTTCTGCTGACCATGCGAGGGCAAGGTCTTTCCCCCATACGGCCGCAAGCCTTCCAGAGCAAAAAAAAGGCTTAGAATTCAACCCCAAATGACCCCCAACACATAACCAAATCAAATAAGGTTCAAACCCCATCACAAACCCCATGAACAACGCTAAACCTCCAAATCAGAATTTAATGAACTAGCAATCGAACGAGCAATGAAAGGAGAATCAAGGCAAGTCTAAAGGCTACTTGAAGAAGCTTGAATACTTATAGAAAGTTGAACAACAACTACGAGAATAAGAACTCCAAAGAGAGACGGATGACTCAACCTCGAATTACAATAGAGACGAATGATATCTCCAAAGCTTCCAAATCATCAATAGACTTAAAGGACACCTACAACTTGAAGTCTAATACATCTAAAAATTTAAATCAATCATCATGCAAAGGTCTAGGACCAAACCGAGGTCACGAACACAATATTTGCAAACTTTCAATCGCTCGCATTCTCGACTATCGCCGAAGTTACGACTTCAGACTTTAGCAAGTAAACAACTATAAGACATCTCTTAATAGTATTTTGGTCTTAATGTGATCTCTCATACACATCTAGAAAATCCCACAAACCATTCATACATGCAAAAAGAAGAAATGATCATAACACTAAATCGAGCTAACGAAGGATCTAACACACGAGGAACTTCAAGTGTGTAGAATAAAGACAGAGCTTCATCGAGTTGGAAATTGCTAAAAGTAGGCGCAATTTTTCAAGGAGGTCATAAATAAAGTCATTGCGCGCATGGCGGCAAAGAAGGGAAGGAATGGCCTGTTTGCGTTATAGAGTCATTCGACCCCGAAATTAGTCTCTATTATGGAATTTCGCTTTGTCGACAACTTTGTAAGTGGGAAGGTGAGTTTAGAGCGGCGGAGGATGATTTAGGAACATAAATCCATCTTCTATCGACATCGATCGGATATGCTCTAAAAATCAAAATTCTTCTTCATCGGGTGGATGATTGTTGCCGGAAGATTAAGACAGGATTGGGGGAAACCAGCTTCGTTAAGGTAAGGTTTGATGATGATAATAAATCATTACAGCTTATATATATATATATATATATATATATAGAGAGAGAGAGAGAGTCACCCTAACAATCAAAGGAGTCTGAAGATAAGGAAAAGGATAATCCTGCAGTGATTTTTCCTTTTTTTCATCTCACCTTCCCGCCAAATTAATTCCAGTGGACATCTTACTCTCACCAGTGAGGGCAAAAATTGTCATTTCACAAAAATTTAATGTTCCTTCCAAAGATAACGCCACTAGGGACTAACATGAAGCCCAAAGTTAGGTTAAGGAGTCATCATAAAATTTTCAACATCGCTACCATATAAATCGAAAATGGTAAGTTCGGGGACCAAATTATATATTAATCCATTTTCTATATATATGATATGTATATTTTACTAATCGAATGCATTTTCATTTACCGATTATGTACATATATATTGTTATAATAACATTGGATATTATGAAATAAAAATAACACCTACTCCATTCTCGCCCCAAAAATAAATGACTATTATAGAAAAAATTGTCCCATTATAAATAACGCTATAGGGTTTCAAGAAAAAGTTGTCTCACATTTTTCCAAAATTTTCCTTATTAATTATTCTCCAGCTTGAATGTTGTGTTGAAAAGAAATAGAAAATTAATCAAGTGTGCAAAATTTAAAACATTATTTTTTTGGGGACAAATGGAGTATGACGTATTTTAGTACTTATATACTTATATTAACTAGATGAGAAAAATTCACTTATAGCTGCCACGTAGACAAGTGGGTGACTTTTATTTAGTAATAGTTAATAGATAGACGAGGTGAAAGAAAATATACCTATAGTTTCCATGTGAACGCGTAAACTTTTGTTTAT
>JABEVN020000373.1:0-33147 GCA_013146195.2 Codonopsis lanceolata | reverse complement strand
CGATGGGTGATCAATGGGATAAAAAGTAGGAGTTAGATCTAAAAGCTAATTAAGGAAAATCAATTGTTAGTAAAGTAAACATGGTTAGAGGAAGAGGCGATCATTGGGAATAATAGAACATCTCATCAAAATCAAAATTGTGTGAGTAAAAGGAGAAGCAAAAATAGGTAGAGTTCAAAGGAAAGATATGAAATGTGTTACAATTGTGGTGAAGTGGGCCATTTTAAAAAGGAGTGCCCTAATCCGAAAGGAAAAATCAAAATTAAGAACAAAACCAAGGTTGATTGCAACAACCCAGTAATGTTTAAATTGATGTGTTTATGGTTATTGATTCTTGTGATAATGTTGTGAATTCTATGCATTACTGCTGGTGCTAATGAATGGCTTATATATTACGTTGTACTTATCACATGACACCATTGAAATCATTGTTTACTACGTATAGAGTTAATGTTGGTTTTGTTTCTACGGCTAATGAAAAATATGATATACTTGGTATTGGTGATATTGATTTGAAATGCAATTCGGTTATGTTTTAACTTTGAAAAATGTGAGACATGTGCTTGAATTATGTAGCAATTTGATTTTGTGCCTCGTTAGAGGATGATGGTTTAGAAGGAAAATGGAGTAAGGATGTTATGAAAATACTAAAGGGGTCTTTATTTATTGCAAAATGTGAAAAACATCGAACTTATATGTTTGTCATGCTTTACCTATGTCTACTTCGAGATTTATGCTAATGTCGTTAAGGAAGATAAAACGATTTTGTGGCATAAGAGACTAGATCACATAAGTAATAAAGGGTTAGAAATTTTGCAAAAAACAGTGTTTTGGAAATAAAAATTTTCTGGTTTACCTTTTGTGATACTTGTGTTAAGAGCAAACATCATAAAGTGAGTTTTCCACCCCTTCCCTAGGAAAGTATTCTAGCAAGAAATTCCTTGACTACACATACATGCCGATGTATGGGGCCTCTAGTGTGCCCACCAAGGTGGCAATAGGTATTTTCTATCCATCATTGATGACTTTTCACGAAAAGTCCGGGTTTTCTTAATGAGACACAAATTGAAGTCGCTTGAAAAATTTAAAACTTGGAAAGTTTTTATTGAAAATCAAACAGAAAGAAAATCAAAATGCTTAGGACCGATAATGGATTAGAATTCTCGTAATCATGAGTTTGATGAATTATGTGTTATTCATGGTATTGGTCGACATAAACTGTTTCCTATAACCCGCAATGTAATGGTGTTGCCGAGCAGAGAACATGACTCTTTTGGAAAGAGGAGAGCTATGCTCAATACCGGGTCTCTCCAAATTTTTGGGAGAGGCAATAGAATCGCCGCTATATCATCAATAGGTCCCCTCTCGTGCCTTTGCATGGTAGATGCCTTGAAGCGGTCTTTACGCAAAGAGATTGATATCTCGCATATGAGGGTGTTCGGCCAGCGGCTTATGCACATCAAAGATATGACAAACTTGAACCTGGGCTGCTAGGTATGTGTTTTTAGTGGTACCTAGAGGTGTGAACGGGTATAGACTTTGGTTAAAAGAGGAAAATGGTTTTAAGACCATAATTAGTGGGGATGTTGTCTTCAATGAACTTGAATTTCCTTGCTTGATTCCCCGCCAACCTATACCTGGAATGATATTCCTCCCCGGCCCAATTACTGTGGAGCAACCCCATGTTATTGATGATGTACAACCGAAAGTGTGGAAATTGATCATGAGAATGTTGAAATTGAACACAATGAAGATGATGAAAATGTAGAGGATGAGCATGTCCTCGGAATAGAAACTCTCGATGACTACCAACTTGCTAGGGACCGACCTAGACGAGAAGCTAGGATACCATCTAGACTTAATGATTTTCATATGACATCTTTGTGTTTAGTGTGTTTGATTCTCTTAACAATTTTGATGAACCTAAATATTACCATGATGCTTTAAAGTCTTCTCATTCTCGCTAATTGGTTAAATGATATGAAAGATGAAATGAACTCGTTGATGTTAACCAAACATGGACCTTGGTCCCTAAACCTAAAACATAATCTCGTTTCAAATGGTTGTTTAAGGTTAAGACCGAGAATGAGAGTGTTAGATTTAAAGCACGGTTGGTTGCTAAAGGATTTACTCAAAAGGAGGGGATAGATTATAAAGAAATTTTTGCTCGTTGTCAAATTTACTACAAGA
This sequence comes from Codonopsis lanceolata, assembly GCA_013146195.2. Lineage (NCBI taxonomy): Eukaryota > Viridiplantae > Streptophyta > Magnoliopsida > Asterales > Campanulaceae > Codonopsis > Codonopsis lanceolata. Next base: position 30,957 of record JABEVN020000373.1, on the reverse strand, counting down.
GTCATGCTTCCTTTTTTAGTTGCTCGCTTTAATCGAATTAAAACAAATGGATGTGAAAATGACGTTTACATGGTGACTTGAATGAAAAAATTCATGAGACAACCCGAAGGTTTTGTTGATAAGAGAAATCCCGACTATGTGTGTTTATTGAAAAATCTTTGTATGACTTGAAACAATCTCCTAGGATGTGGAACAAGTTTGATATGTGTATATGTTGTCTTTAAAATTCACTGTAGCTCTTATGATTATTGCTTGTATTTTAAAACCAACTCTTCTACTCTCAGTGTTCCTATTGATTTATGTTGATGATATGCTAATTATCAAATTTGTATTAAATCAATTGAAATGCAAAATTGTCTTAGTGCGATTTTGACATGAAAATCTAGAGATGCTAAAAAGATTTTGGTAATGAACATTGTTGTGATAGAAAGAATTCCACTATTTCTCTTAATCAAATTTCTTATGTGCAAAAGATTTTGAGTAAATTTAGGATGGAGGATGCCAACCTGTGAGATGTGCCTTTAGAGGTGATGTGGCCAAATCACGCTTAGGCCGTCCTTGAGTCAGGATATTCGGGCTTCAAGATCACATTCTTTGAGCTGTAAGAACACAAGAAAGCCTCGGGAAAGTTGCAAGGCGTGGCCTCGCGAAACCCCTCCTGTGAGAGTAAGTCTCGTGTGTAAGGTTGAAAGCAAATCGACGTAGTATCGAGGCTCAAGAAAGTGTGACCTTGTTCATGATGATGAAGAGAGGTATTTATAGGTTTCAAGGTGACCGAATCCGCTAGGATTCGGCCTATGGTTATTCAATCAATCAAGGAGAATCCCTTGATTTTAGGTGTGACAGCGGCCGTCACAGATGTAGGAGCAAATAAGGCAAGTGTTCTGCCTATGCATGGAAACCTTTGACTTGTCATGGAGAACAAGCCTTTGCTTCCTGTGACAAGGTGTGCCGGGCTTGAGGTGGCTCTACCCTTCTATTTGCATTGCTCTTGAACTCGCTGTAGGTCCAAGGGACGGCCCCTGGTCGGATGGGCAAGGCCAACACTCGACCTGGTTTGGACGAGATGAATATGGTTTCTTTGCTAAGTACGTATGATGTCCAGATGGCCCCCCCGGTCCGACAGCAAGGCCTGCCGACTGTGTTTGGATGAAAGCGTTGCTGCTTCCGCTGCTTCTATCATTTTGCTCGCTGGGCTGTGGGCCCCATATGCATTGTGTTCGTGATTGGCACGTGATGCTAGCTCGTGCCCTGCTCGTGACCCGGCTTGGGCCGGATATATCAGGAGGACATTTCATCCTTAGTAAAAATCAGGCCCCCCAAACTGATTTTGATAAAAAGCAAATGGAGAAAGTGTCTTATTCTAATGCGATTGGTTCCATTATGTATCTTATGGTTTGCACTAGACCTGATATAGCCTATGCTATTAGTTGCTTGAGTAGATGCATGTCTAACCCTGGTATGCCTCATTGGGAAGCGGTCAAATGACTTCTTAAATATCTTGGTTATTCTGTGAATTATGGCTTGAAATTCTCCAAATGCAATGAAGGTGTTGTATTGAAGGGTTATGTGGATTCTAACTATGCTAATGATAGAGATAGTAGGAAGTCTACTACTTTTTATGTGTTCACTTTGTGTGGTTCATGTGTTAGTTGGAAATCTCAATTACAACCCATTGTTGCATTGTCTACTACCGAGTCTGAGTTTGTTTCTATAACTGAATCTTTTAAAGAAGCGACTTGGTTGAAAGGATTGATAACTGAAATTGGTTTTCTAAAGGAAAAAATTGTGGTTTATTCGGTCGATCGAGAATTCAACTTTGCAAAAACCCTGTTTTTCATGATAGAATGAAACATATCGATGTTCGTTTTCATTACTTGAGAGATTTAATTTAAAAGGGTTTTATTTTATTAGAAAATATTTCATCTCAGTATAATCCTACGGATATGAATACGAAATGCTTACCTATGTTAAAATTTCAAACTTGCTTGAAATTTTTGAATTTTGATACCAGTGGTTGAATGCATGTTTCGTGTCCCTGTTTCCTTACTTTGTGTTTGGAAAGTGAGTCATGTCCCTTCTGCAGTTTTTCTTTGTGAAAATATGTCTCCCGTCCTTGGTTCCTTCTTTGCGTTGGATCAAGTTCGGGATAGGCTATAATGTACCCCGCTTGTGTCCATGAGTTCAATGTGATGGTCCCGATACTTGTTCCAAGGTGGAGATTGTGAGTGTTGGCTTGGCCCAAATGGGCAGCCCACTTCAAACACCCAAACCCAGCAACCCAAGACCCAAACCCACTTACCTTTGCTCCCTCCCTTTGACTTTCGACTTATGTGGTTATTTTGGGAGAATCTTTGATTTCCCTTTATTCTTCAGCCCCTTTCCTTTGTTGCTCTCTGTCAGCGTCTTCATCCTTGGCCGGATTCTTCGGTTGATTGATTGGTCCTTGGTACACTATATATACTCCCTTAGTCTGCCGCTTTGGTGAGATATCACAGTACCATTACAGAAGGTAACAATATTGCTCCATTGTTACACTAATCTCTCTCTCTCTCTCTCTCTCTCTCTCTCTCTGTTACGAGTCATGCACTTTGGGAATACACTTTGTGTGTGTGTGAGCTTTGAGGTTACTGTGATAGAGAGTTCTGTGAGGGGGGGGGGTTTCGGGTTGTGGGATTTCTTGTTGGAAGGCTGGGTTGTATACACAGTTGGGTGAAATCCTTGGAAACATTGTCCCTTCGGTAGTGAACTCTTGGGTTGGACTGCTATACTTTGTGTATAGGCAGTGGGGATCTGAGTCTAGGCATTATAAGCCTTAGACAGATTCGAGTTAGGCTCCGTTGAGCCGAGGATACTCATAGCACTAATTTATTGTTTATATCACTTTGTTATAAATTGATTGTTGCAGGTAATTCATTGGCAATATAGTTTGATATATTAGTGTGTCTTCGACTTTGGTATATTGTAAGTTTACTGCCAAAGTCAAAGACGGGTACTTATTCAAAGTCATATTATAATTTGGTGTGGCTCCGGTGTTCATTTGATTCGGTAAAGTATCCTTATTTTTACGTTACAGCCTCAATAGGATTATTAAAACAACACTTGCAAGTGTCTCAATAGCTAATATGTAGAGGCCGATCTATGATTTTGCTATTAAGGCACTTCAAGATGCCTCAATATCTAATCTATAAAAACTTTTCTGTCACTTGCTATTAGGGCACTTCGACAGGCCCTAATTAGTAATATTAAGACTATTAAAAAAAAAAAACCCCAAAGGATGGTAACTGCTCAATTTATTTTCATGATATTGTAGTCTTATCAATAAACAAGATATGAAAAAATAGTAAAAGGTACAACAACAAAAACACATGATCATCAAAAAGTTATAATAAAATTAATCACCACCACTTTAATTACATTGTCTGAGGCCAAGTCTTTCAATAATTTAAGAATATCAAAAGAAAGCTAACCATGTGTTGTCATTGAATCCCACTGGCAAAAATAATCTAACACTAATAAAACATCATTCTTCATTCTAACTAATCTATAAAGTTCTCCATATGCACTATTTTGAGGTTGCAACTAGTTTGAGTCAAAATCTAATGGTGTTACCTACAAAATAAATAAATTTAAATGAATAGAATTTTAAAAAATGACATACACACATATTATTGATTAATGGACTTAAATAATACAAACATACCAATGATAAGCGTCAAGCTATAGGTGCTTTAATTGTGCCTCCAATTCTTGTAAAAAGTCTGTGACCTAATTAACTTTTCTTCCCATTTGTATTGTGTAAATTTGGCAAACTCCTCATCATTCATAACAACTATATGTGTCTCCGGTTGAGAAATATGATCACTTTTTTCACGAAATTGTATTAGCGAACCTTAACTGTTGTTGCTAAGCTAACTTTTGTTCGTCTTCTGTATCGTTAGTTGCTTCTGGATGGAAGTCAAGAATGCATTCCTTCATTGTGATTTACAGGAAGAGGCTTACATGGAGCAACCTCCAGGGTTTATTGCTCAAGGGGAGCATGTGAATAAGGTATGTAGGATGCAAAAAATGTTGTATGGGTTGAAACAGTCTCTGTGGGCTTGGTTTGGTAGGTTCAGTGCTGTTGTGTTAAAAGTTTGGGTTAAAGAGGAGTACGTGTGTGGGTTCCCGGGAAAGGTGCTCCCGCGCCCCGCACGCCCTTGGATAGGGGTGCGCGTCCGTGCGGATGCGGTGACATCCACTGCTCCCGTTCCAGCCTCCCTTGTTTAGGGGAGGACGAAATCAAAAGTGCGGGAGGAGTGTTGTCGGAATAGCGTGTTGGAATGCGCCTCTGTTGCCTTTAGTGGATTTTTGATCCAATATGGGAGCTTTGGATTTTCTATGTCAAGTTATCCCTTGTTTAAGGGATACCAGGATATGGGAAAACATCACCTTTCCATTCTCATCCTCCCTTGTTTAGGGGAAAACGTGAAAGTGCAAAAAAAGATGTTGGAGCGCCCCCACTATGGATTTTATGAAAATAGCCTTATGGTCTATTTCGGATCACTATGAGTGCTTTGGGTTTTCTACGTCAAGTTATCCCTTGTTTAGGGGATACCAGGACATAGGAATACATCACCTTTCCATTCCCATTCTCCCTTTTTTAGGGGAGAACGTGAAAGTGCAAAGAAAGATGTTGCGAGGCCCCACTGGATCCAAAATGTTTTTAGAGTCGCCATCTTTATTTTAAGGCAAAAATAAAGCAAAACCAGAGATGAAGAAAACGGGTTCGGAGGCTAAGTTACGAGTTGGGAAGGTGTTAGGCACCCAACTCGCCCTTTTGGTCTCAAAACGGTTTTTGGCTAAAGTATGCTTTTTGTTATATTTATTAAATAGATAAATAAAACATTAACTGCCTACAAATAGATCCATTACATCTATATTATTTACGGACTTGCAACAGTCTCTTTTACAAACAATTACAAATATACTTGGAAATATTTGGCCATAGTAACGGCTACATTTAGTATTATTTCCTAACAAAATCCGTGCAGCATAACTGCTTATATATTGACATTGAATCGGACTGGAAATAATACATTTACAAATAGAGACTTTACTGAATAAATAAAGTAAATAATTACAAATCTATCTAAAAACATTTTGCCATAATAACGACTACATTTAGTACTATTTCCTAATTAAATCCGGGCAGCACAACTGCTTATATGGCTACATTGGGCGGACTGGAAATAATACATTTACATAGGAATGAAATACTTTAAAAATAAAAACTTACAGACAACGAAAGGGTGTGCTCGCTCTGTCCCTCGGGGAGAGAGAGTCTTTTTTGTTGTTGTTGAAGTTGTGTGTTTGTGTGTTGTGTGTTGTGTGAATTTGGGCAGCGTGACTGCTCTGAAAGTTACTTTTCGGCCTCGGGATCGGGGCATGGTAAATGTTTGTGTTTGGTTGTTTGATTGGCTGGAAGTAGGCTGAAATCGGGCAGAATAACGGCTTATATCTGAGCGATTTGGCCTTTTAAATCGGGCAGAGCAACTGCTCTTTCCACGATTTTTGGATCGGGGAAAAGGGGTGGATACCTAGCTGGGGGGCTAAGGTACACTTCTACCGATTGGTTTTGTGTTTGGAGGAAGTTTGGTAGGGTTTCGAGGCTTTTTGAGGTGATCTCTCACTATCTCACACCGCTCTCTAATTCTCCAGCGTAACGTTAACGCGGAGAAAACTTTACGCAAGTTTTTCGTCTCTGAATGAGGAGCCGGGTGCTGCTATTTATAGGAAAAAATAGGGACACCGACGGAATTAAAAATCTCTCTCTGCGTATCAACTGAGTGTACGCCGCGCAGTGTTTGTTGCATTTTACGGCAAATGAATTGGATGAACACTGGCTGGAGAAGACATTTGGGCACCACCCTATAGGAATTTGGGCGCCATGCCCAATTCCTTTGGTAGCCACGCCCATTTCCCAAAGTTGGTCCATTTTTAGCACTTAGGTCCCTGCAATTTGTCTTTTGCGCATCCTGCTTTGTCCTTTTGCACTTTTGAACCTGTAACTTGACATTTGTTAATGTTTTAACAGGTCTTGATATTTTTTTGTCATGTCACATATCAGGGGTATGAAATTGGGGTGTCTACAACGTGATACTGTGTTCTTTCGACAGAATGACAGTGGTTGTATTGTTTTGGTTGTGTATGTAGATGATATTGTGATTACAGGTACTGACACACATGGAATCGAATCACTCAAGTCATGTCTCCAAACAAAATTTCAAACAAAGGACTTGAGTACTCTAAAGTATTTTCTTGGGATCGAAGTGATATGGTCCAAGAAAGGGATCTTTTTGTGTCAGAGGAAATATGTTCTTGATTTACTTGAGGAAGTTAGGATGCTTGGAGGAAAACCATGCAACATTCCAATGGATCCTAATGTAAGACTTGTAGCCGGAGAAGGGGAAATGCTAGGAGATCTAGAACGATACCGGACATTGGCTGGTAAGTTGAATTATCTTGTAGTAACTCGTCCAAATATTGCTTTTCCGGTGAGTGTAGTTAGTCGTTTTATGGCAACTCCTACTATTACACATTGGAATGCATTGATCCGAATTGTGAAATATTTAAAAGGAGCACCCTGTAGAGGTATATTGTATGAAAATCATGGGCATATGCGGGTAGAGGCATTCTCTGAGATTGGGCAGGTTCACCATATGATAGCAAGTCAACTACATGATATTGTGTGTTTGTGGGCGGCAATCTAGTATCATCGAAAAGTAAGAAACAAAGTGTGGTGGTGAGATCAAGTGCAGAGTTAGAGTATCGTGCTATGGCTCAGACAACGTGTGAACTTATATGGATACAACAATTGATGGAAGAGATTGGTTTTAAGGTTGCTTTACCTATGAGATTGTGGTGTGATAATCTGGCAGTTATGCATATTTCTACGAATCCAGTTTTCCATGAAAGGACTAAACATATAGAGATTGATTGTCATTTTGTTCGAGAAAAGATCCAACAGAATCTTGTTTCCACCTCATATGTGCGTACGGGAGAACAACTAGCTAATATGTTTACCAAGGGCCTAACAAAGACAAGGGTGGATTATATTTGTAATAAGCTGAGCATGATAAATATCTATGCTCTAGCTTGAAGGAGAGTGTTAGACAATAAGAATATGTTGGTAATTAGGTTGATATATATATATATATATATATATATATATATATATATATATATATATATATATATATATATATATATATATCTTACACCGTAAAAGATAAAAGAAGACACAAAGGTTCAGCAACTATACTGTTGCGTCTCTCTTCTTCCCTTCTTCCTCTCTCTCTCTCCTATATTGTGGTTGTTTATCAATTACATGTTTTGATTGTCAAGCTTCGTTTTTACTTATTGATTTATTATAATGGATCCTAACCTGCTGAAATTAAATTGTTGACAATGGAACATTATTGCCAATGCTTCCTGAACTCTACGGAGGAACGTGAAAACCATTGGAGCCATTTTGATCAGCAACTCCGAGAAAATTTGGGAATCACCAGAAGACTTTGGTGCAACAGCCACAAATAAAGTCTGTTGTTAAGCATGCATTGCAAGTTGTTGCTAATGGACTGAAAAATGGTGACAACATACTGGACTGCAGGAGCATGGAAGAACATAAAGACTCTGCAAAATGACATGAACAACAATCAGTTAAACTGTTTCCTAAGTCAGTAGAAATGCCATACAGTTTGCTTTTTTCTCATTAAATTTAAATTTTTAATGAGTGATGATATTTCTTCTACTCCCCTCAAAGGTCATACTCTCTAATTTTGGACGTTTCACTCTAATCTTGTTTGAATATTAAGTTAATATTTTTTTCTGAGTTTTCAACCTAATTCTTAAACTAAGGGAATTGATGAATAACTATTTTAATTTGAAACATGTTTGGCTTTCAAAAGTGGAAGATTACGGATTTGACCCTCCATCAAGAGACACTAGAAAGTTTTTTCCTATTCATTTGCCTTCAGAAACCTGCTTGCATAAGCAGTCATTTTCCAACATTTTATGCTTCATGTTTTTCTAATTTAAATGAACATATGTTGTAATGTAAACCTTCTCAAAAAGGGTCATGATGTCGTTCTTCACTTCAATGGGGGGTTTCTCGGAAATAGGCGGCACAACCAATCAAAGCCTTTAACTAGGTCCTCAATGCCGGAGTTAGATTGGTTGCTGCTACTAATCACCTTTGGAACAACATTTTCCACTGCTGCTGTTGTTGTTGTTGCATCAGCAGCTGCAATTGTCAATAATAAATGGTGGTGAAGCCAGATTAAAATAATCACGAATCAACTCAAATTATGACTTGGCAGAGAGGAGAGATTATAACTCCAAAACTAGGCACTTGAGGAGAATAATGTGAACAAATTACTCAGATGAAACAACGGTGAAAAGGAACTTTACATTGGAGTGAGTCCTGCCCATGAATTATCACCTGGAGAAGATGCTTTGGAAGCATTCTCTCTTGAGTTATCCATCGAGAGCAAATTGAAAAGGACAGTGGCATAATCAACCTTGGCTTCTGATTCAACCAAAGTAACTTTAGTATCCTTTGTTCCCCATTCAACATTAGAGGAGGTTGTTGGTTCTGATTTCTAGACTTCTTTTTGTATTGGATCAGGAGTGACCTGTATGCATCAAGTTCAACTTTATCATTTGCTAACATACCAACAACATCAGAAAATATTTCAAAGTATTTGAGAATGAACATCTTTAAAAATAAAAAAATTAATCAAAGAAAAATTAGGAGAAGGTGGTACGTAAGACTCGATTAACAAATTGAATTTACCTGCTTAGGTACTCTAGGAGGAACAGGATTACTACTTTGTTAAGGAACACTTATTTATATTATGGGGCTGTGGAATTTTCCTCTCCCCAGAAAAATGCTGAACAGGATTGGTATTTACAATAACACTAGGCCCACTACTAACAGCAAGTTCACGTTTATAAACTGAAACCTTCTCTTCTCTGACACTTGATGGTGGTTTAGCTTTTCCATCTCTCGGAATACATCTTTTGTCTTCATATCTAACAGAAATACATTAATTAGTAAAACTAACAGTGGTCTAATCACTATATAATGCTATTCAACACCAATTAATTAAAAAATATCATACTTTGCACGAATGAAATTCTTGATTCCAACTCTATCATATGTAGGAGGCAACTCAGCTTCCCAGTAGCTATTTGATTTTTCATTTCCCATGCCTGCAAGCAAGCACAATTCACTTAGTAATAATGTATGTATCAGTCCCCTTGCGGTTTTAGTACTCATCAAAGTCCCTAAGAGAGAGACACGAGGCGAAACTAAAAGAGGATTAGTTGCTTTAGACGTGGATAAAGGGAGATTTGAAGAGTAAATTTAGAAAACTAACTATGAAAAAGACGTTGAAAAATGAGGGAGTGGGAGAGAAAAAATAAGTTATTAGAAGAGACATATTATGATAATGAAAAACATGTATATGATTATAAAATTAATATACGCCCACAGAGGGCACGCAACATGGCTTGTTATAATCTCTCTTACTATAAAAGTCAAGCTTGTTTCTTACAATTTAATAGATTGACAAAAATAACCATTCACCAAATAAACCACCCACCATTTAATTAAGGATAAAACAAGTAAATTTACCATGACAACAAATAATGCTTGGACAAAAATAGTCTCAAATATAATAAATCATCCACCATTAATTAAGGTCAAACAAGTAAATTTATCAGAGACTAATTAATTCCATTAATAATCAAATAATAATTTGCTCCCTTGGCTTGTTCATATTTTAAAGTTAGGTCCTACAGTTTTGAATTCTATTTATTTCGTCTTCTATTTTTACTTTCTTATCAGTTTCCCCCTCCTACCATTATCGTTACAAATGTCGTCCAATAGTTTCTTAAATAACAAAAATACCCTTACTCAGTTAAGAGACTAAAACTTTATTTGAAACTAAAAAATAATATGGTATCACTTTCTTAAATAATATGGTTTTACTCAGTAAAGACATTATAGAAATAAATGAAAAAATATTACTAGCTATAATAATAGATTTGTTAGTGAGTATCAAGATATTAAGCAAAAATATGTAGCGTCTTTAGCTATTACCCATGAATAAGCTAAGAGAAGTAGGTTAAGAAAATGTGTCATAATGTCAATAAGATGAAGAAAATGAAGAACCAATTGATTAATCTGTGCGTTTTGTTACAAAAGAAAGCAAAAATTTGCAATTTACTTCTTTGAATTTTCAGACTACTACAAGTAACCTTAAAAACTATCATACTGATCTTAACTTATAAATATTACAAACAAACCACTGTTAGTAATCACAAATAACTATGATTAAAATATTTTACTCATTCCCATAACTGGGTTCCAAACTTCTAACCTCTTTTTGTCTTAACTTGCTTGCTCCTCTTCATAGAACCCGAAGTAGTTACATATGAGAATCTCTCTATTCCCCTCCCATGGCTATCAACTTTCTTTTCTTCTATTACAACTCTCATTTAATTGAAAGAAATTGTCATCAATCAACATCCTTTCAAGTAGTTATATCCTAAATTAGATTCTCTCCTTGCTTAGTAATTTGACACCGAAAGTGGATATGAAGTAAGAAATGAGAGACGTTCGAGAAAGAAGTCCAACTAATCAGAAGCTAAAGAGATTCTATGTTTCTATTTTAGCAAGACGAGGTGAATGCGTTTCTTGGTGATGGTGATGGCGGTGCTTACGACCGCATGGATGATGGTGTTAGGGTCGGTGGTGGGAGTGATTTTAGGGATGACAGTGGTGGATTGGATGAAATACAACGTTGTAAGATTTCCTAATCATCAAATTTTCAAATATCTATATGGGCTTCAGATTCAATTTGAAATTTTGAAAATTCAAAAAAATTGAATTTGAGTTTGTAAAAAGTGAAATTTAAGGTTGTAGTGGTGGTGTGTCTATCATTGAAGGGTTTTCCAAATGGGTTACTTCGAAGGAAAGAGTAAGGAATTAGAAAAGGAAATAAAATCAAATCAAAAAAAATTAAATTTTGGACTAATGGAAAAATTTGAGGTGGTAGTGGTGGTGGTGGTGAGTTTATGAATGATGGGGTTGACGAAAGAAAGTGAGGGCTAAAAAATAAATTTTAAATTTCGTTTTTTTTTTAGTAATGCATTTTTTAACTTTGAATTTAAATATCAGACAAAGTATAACTAATGTTGGATTATTTAAATAATTATTTTTTAATTAAAAAATATTTTAAATATTAAATGACAAACTAAATGATGAAATTTTAACAAATCCCACTTTGCGCCACAAGCAAAATGACCAAAATAATCCTCATGTACATGATTTTCCATCACTATTTTTAATGCCCATGGACGGCAGAGGACAAAGTGAGACAAATAGAAAAAACATGTAGGAAAGTGAGATATCATAGGTTGGAAATAACATTATTAGAGGTATATGAAAAATTGTAACTATAATAATACATTGGTTGGTGAGTATCGAGATATTAAACAAATCTATAGTGTGCTTAGTAATTGTGTGTGAATAAGCTAAAAGAAATGTGTTAAGGAAAGGTGCTATAATCTCAAGAAGATAAAGAAAAATGGAGAACTTAGTTGACAAATCTGTACGTTTTGTTAGAGAAGAAATTAAGTGAGAATCGATAGGAAAGTCGTTTGAAGAAAGTAATTACACTTAACGGAAGCTAAATATATGTTATTTTTCCATTTTAGCAAGACAAGGTGGACACGTTTCTTGGTGGTGGTGATAGTTGTGGCGACATTTGCAGGGATGAAGGTGGTGTTGGGACCGATTTTAAGTATCACAGTGATGATTTAGGTGGAATATGACATTAAATAAAAGAGTAATATATTAAACAAAGAAATAAGATTTAAAAAATTGATTTCTAGGCTAATGGTGCTATTTGAGGTGGTAGTGGTGGTGGGTGTATGAATGATGGGTGTAAAAATTAAATAAATTCTAAATTTAATTATGAGACAAATTAAAATAACAACATTGCTAGCCTTACAACTAATTTTATAATTTTTCTAACTACTAAGCCTTCAAAGGCAAAAATGTCTTTGTTCAAAACAACTTTTCGCTTCTTCAAAGCATAGTTGTAAGGAAAGTAATATAATTAGTTTCAAGGATAGCATTTTCCTTACCATTTCTCTTCATTCAAGCACGTCTCTCTTTCCGATGAATTCGTCGATAAGGGTTATGCGTTTTCTGTTAATCGCATGTTTTACTAGGGTTTTTAGTAAGTATAGTATATACCCTCTGATTTCTAATTTAGGCGTGACTTTTGTATGAGATAGAATGAGGAAAATCAGAGATGGAGTTTGGCTAGAATCGAAGAAGGACGACGCCAAAATTGTGATAGGCGTGACCGAAGTGGGGAGGGTTTAGGCTGGAGATGGCTGCTATTATGGTGGAGCGAGAGATGGGCGCTTGCACTAGGAGAAGAAGGAAGGAGAGGATGTGAGATTAGAGTTTTTTACTTTTAATATATTTATCCCTAAAGCAGATAATGAAAATGTCATTTTTGCCCCGTACATGGAAGACCATGTGCTATTTAACGTGAATATTCTAACGTCCATCACGGATAGGGTGGAAAATGAAAAAAAAAAAGCACCGTTAGATATCATTATGGGACAAACCTTAGGTTGGGGTGCATTATACGATTTGGTGGATACCTTGGGGGAAATTATAATTTGGTCATATAATCATTTTTTAATTATTAAAACAATTATTTATTATTATTTTTATTTAAAAACATATTTTAAATACTAATTGGTTAATTATATAATAAAGTTATAACTAAATCTCATTTTCCACCCCAAGCAAAATGACCAAAATAATATTCCTGTGATATGTACATATCATTTTTCGTATGTTACTATTTTTAACACCCATAGGCGGGAGGGAGTAAAGTAGGACAAATAGAAAAATAAGGTATGAAAGTGAGATACTTCATAGGTTAGGGTCAAATGTGAGATTTAGTGTGTTATTTTGGGAGCTAATCATATGTTTGCCCCATCAAAATTAGTTCAAAATACACATTGTCCCCTACGGTATCCACCAAATCCACTTTGGCCCTCAACGTAATTTTGTAGCATTTTCATATTTCATATCAAATTTGGTGATTGTGATGCAACGTATGGTAATCATAGTGATAAAAATGGTAGCAAATAATGTTTAAGATAGAGAATTTGCTCCGATCAAACCATAAACCATATCAATGGTGCCAAGGAGAAATTTGTTGGAGTTTAAGCTAGGGATGATGAAGACGGATTGAATCATAACGTGCCTCATCATTGTCGTATACATCTGTGATAAGTTCAAATATGAGTTTTGAAATTCATCATGTATGCTTATGCATTGTGTTTGTGGCTTGATCATTTAACATCAGCAGCTCTGACAGCTTTAATTTTTTGTAGGTTCTTATTCATGTCTGCCTTGATATCTGAATGTGATCCTCTTCTTGAGTTTTATCTCTCTCTGATATAATTCCGCACTATTTTTATTTATTTTTCTATATAAAAATTCGAATAAAAGATTTATACACTTGAGTTTTATTTCACTTAAAATTTAAATAAGATGTCATTGTTAGAAAAGAAACAGAAAAAGCGTTGTCAGAGAACAAGAAAATAAAGTTTCTTTTTGGGTAATAAAAGCACATAAAACATTGTTAAAAAATGACCAAAATGCCCTTCATGTGAAATATCATATGTGCACCTTAACGTCATATTGGTAGCCTTAGTAGTGTCTAGGGGGCAAACTAGAAAAAACTTATACAATGAAATATGAAAATGACACAAAAGTTAGGTTGTGTGGTAAAGTAAGACTTTATAGATACTCTGAGTGAATTTTGTATTTTAGAGTGTAAGTACATACTTTGAGATTGTGAGTTTGATTTCTATAACACAATTTATTAATTTCCAAAGAGAGTCATAAATTTCATAAACGACATAAGCAAAGTCTCCAACAACAATGTGCTTATCTAAGAAAGTAAGTTTGAATTGTTTTCAATTCCAACATCGATAAAAGTGAATGAATTCATGTTTAGTATTAAAAAAAGATTTAAAAATAACCAATAAAAAAGACAAATGTGTAGGATAAGTTCTAATATAATGACTAAAAGCTTACATTATAAATGACCGAAAAACTAAATATCGAAAAACCTAAACACATAACAACACAATTTATAAGTCTAAAAAACTGTAAAGATTAAAACACAAAAAGAATCTAATAATTAAAAGTAAACAAAAAAGTTAAGAAACTGACAAATCACTTTTAAAAACTATTAACACCACGTGTATTAACCACGTGCAATGCACGTGAACCTTACTAGTTAAAAGAAAAGGATAAATTACAATGGTTGTCAAATCCTCTGATCAACAAGTTTATGGTTCTCAAAAACATTCTAACCTCATAATAAGAACCCACGTAAGATTGCTAACTCACTTGGAATAAATGCAATTTGTTCTGGCAATCATGTGTCCAATGTAGCAGATCTCATCATCATCGGGTCATATAGACTTAAAGCAGAGATAAATGATCGTTTCGTGCGTATTACTTTCAAAATTGAGTAAAATGATGGACAAACAGTATTGTTTTAGGTGCAAGTACAGAAACAGCAAAATTTTGGCACAAAAGCAGACCGAGTTGAAGGGAAGAAAGGATAGAGACATGCACCTTTTAGATGTGTACACTGAGACTTCTATGCATCCCTGAACATTGCATGCAAATAAAGATTCCTAGATTCACGCTAGCCCATCTTGGACCCCTGCAATCCAAGTAAGTGCTTTAGAGGAATTCATGATGTTATATGATTTCAACCTTATAAATATTCTTCTACCCAAAACTAGAAAAAAATGTTTTGGGTCGTTAATTTGGTGTTCCAGAAAGTTAGTGTTCAATGTTTGGAACGTTTTGCCCAAAATGCAATCCATTCGCTAGGGGTTTAGTTTTAGTGGTTTCTGAATTCTGATAACGTAGGTAGAAGAAGATTTTTCTTTTATTGATCAAAGCTACAAGTTGGGACTGGAAATATCATTCATATAACGTCAGCGATCTATTTTTGGATATTTCACTTAAAGAGTCCACTTTCAAAAATTATGATTATAATTTCTATAACATTTCATCTTTACCCTCCACTTGTGTTGTAATCACATTGTTTGTGCTTAAGTATCTTTGACAGCTATGTTATCAACTGAATTGAAAGCATAACACAAGTGCTTATACTTGTCGATGAGAACCATTTCTTGTTTATTTTTTCTCAATATATAATACAAAAGTAGGTTACCTGATCATAAAAGCTACTCCAGACATGGACTATATTTTAGTCACAAGGCATTTTAATATTCCCACCATTCCTAAAAAAGAGTCATATTTTCCTTTTTAGGGCGATCAAAAAAATTGTTCACTTTCTTATCTTTCCTTTTTTATTAGTACCTTTACCGTATTAACCTTGATTTGATTCCACTTTAAATTCTTTAATCGACGGTCACACCATGGTATTCTTGAATTATACACACTATCCTAATATTTTAATAGTTAATTATCTTTTCCTCGATTTATGTGTCAGGCGAAACAGAACAACCTTTCGGAACCGAGGGAGTATTTAAGTTTGAGTCTTTTACTTAGTCTGTTGATAAGTGAATTGGGGAAGTAGCTTACAAACTTTAGAGAAATACTCCCTAGGTTCCACCCAAATACTCTATACTTGAAAAGTCTAATAACTAAGGGATATATAATAAGCATAAAAGTTTGTCATAATTACAATAATGTTCGAGCATAATCAATATGTTAACGTTAAGTTTTTTTTTTTTTGATAGGTTAAATATATATAAATATGAGCATCAAAACAGGTGACACGTACTTTGTACATCAGGAGTATACATACTACTCAATACCAAAACTAATCACAAAATCCACAAAAGAATGACTGAGAGATTGATCTGTCGCCGAACACCACAAAAACAATGTACTCAAAAGACAGTCTCTCAAATGATCCAACGAAACCTCAATATTAGATAAGTAAGTGCAACTTAGTGGTAGACGCTTCACTCATACCTAATAAGTCGTGGGTTCGAGTCACCAAGGGGGTAAGTGGGGAACCACTATTGATCCTCTTTTTTAAAAAAAGAAAAAAAAATGAAACCTCAATATTATCGAAAATTCTTCTATTCCTCTAGTTCCAAATGATCCACCAAACACTCGCTGGAATAGCTCTCCAAAGAATATTCCTCCTCGTGCGATTGTGCAGCGACCAACTCAAAAGCATTTTCCGAACAAAACCGAGCATTACCCACAAAATCCCAGTATCGTATACCATAAAGAACGAGCCACCGGACAATGCAATAGCAGGTGATTTGCACTCTCTCGGTTGCCTTTGCACATGTAACACAGTTCACATAAATCATCCCCCTTTTACATAGGTTTTCACCTATAACAATCACCTCATGGCAGGCTTCCCAAACAAAAAAACAGCACGACTGGGAGCAATACTTCTTCATATTCCCTTCCAAGGGAAAATATACCATCTCTGCCCAAAATAGCAAGAAAGTAAGATTTGATAGAAAATTTCTTGCTATTCAACGCATCTCACCTCACCTTATCATTTCTGCTGCCGTCAATCCGATGCGAATAGAGCGATGTGAAAAAATTACCACAAATCTCCATCTCCCAGTCTTGAACATCCCTACGAAACAAGGGATTCCAAACCACTCTTCCATGATCAAATTGAAGCACCGCACTCACATAGCAATTTTTCTCCACAACCAGAGGATAGACTCTCCAAAGTTCCCCCCCCCCACCATTTATCTTTCCAAAATCTGACTTTCGAACCATTACCAACCTCAAAAGAAACAAATCTTTCAAACTGCACCCACCCTTTACATACCTTTCCAAACTCCCAACCTGAAAGAATTAGTGACAATTTTAGGAAACCAATTATGATCTTCGTCTCTGTATCTACAGATCGAGTCCAGATCTCCTGTATCACTTGTGTGTATCACTGATGTACCACTTTTCATCTCAACCATTGGTTGAGATGCAATGATTTGGATGCAATGGTGGCGATGAAAAGTGGTACACTAGGGATACACACAAGTGGTACAGGAGACATGGACTCCTACAGATCACCATCCTTCTCCACAACACATGTTCCTCCTATATATAGTGCCAAAGCCATTTGCCAAGTAATATTGAATTGAAACTACTTAACTTCTTAGTACCTAAGTCTCCATCCCTAATGTTCGAACATACCTTATCCCATTTAACTATTTGGAACTTATGTTCCCCCCCCCCCTTGACCCTACCACAAGAAATCCCTCTCCATCTTCTTTAAAATATTTCAAACTGAGGCAGGCACCACAAGCAACAAAAATAAATAAGTGGGCAAGACAGAGTATTTTTTATGAGAGAACCTACCCGCTTTGGCTTTGGACTGAAGCTGTTTCTTTCACCCCGTCAATCGCCAACTAAATCTTTCAACAACCGGGTTCCACATAGCTCTACTTTTGAAAGGCGCTCCAATCAGCAAACCTAGGTATCTTGAAGGTAAATGAGATACCTTACACCCAAACACTGAAGCAAGAAGATTTATGTTCTCCACCACACCCTGCAACGATCCGAGCCCGAAAGTCCGATTCGCTACGTGTAGCACATACACTGGCCCACTGAGCACGCAACACCTTGAGTCATTAGGCCCACCACAAGCCGACCCAAAAGTCCATGGATGATGTTGGTGCTTAATAGTAGTGTATGACCAACTTATAAAACGCATTAAAGTCCCACATCTACCCGATGTGGGATCGGGGGTATTACAATCTCCCTCACTTAAGATGTGGGATTGGGGGTATTACAATCTCCCCTACTTAAATCCTTGACGTCCTCGTCAAGGCCGAACCGTACCCCAGGAGATGCAAGATTCAAGAGGTGGCTCGTATGAGGATCAAGAAGTGGCTCTCACCTCCCGTTGTATGACACTTTGGCCCGTACAACACTTTGTTCTCACATTTTCGACCAGGGCCCGCTCTGATACCATTTGTAATGACCCGAGCCCAAAATCCCGATCCGCTACTTGTAGCCCACACACTGGCCCACTGAGTAAGCAGCACCTTGGGTCATCAGGCCCACCCACCACAAGCTGACCCAAAAGTTCATGGATGATGTTAGTGCTTAGTACTAATGTACGACCAACTTATAAAGCACATCCAAGTCTCACATCTACCCGATGTGGGATTTGGGGTATTACACACCCACAGGGATGATTTCACTCGTAGCGATGTTAATTCGAAGACCCAACACCATTTGGAAGAAAATGAGCAGAAGCCGAAGGTATCCCAACTGTGCATCGCAAAAAATTAAAGTGTCGTCCGCAAGATGGCAACCTCATCACCTCGGTGCCTGCCCATCCTAAAACTACGAATAAAACCACCTCTCACAACATTATCAATGAGACTACTCAATGCCTCTATAATTATGATGTTAACATTATGTAAGAAGGGCAAAGTTGAAAAGTTTTGAAAGTGGACTTATGAAGTGAAATGTTCCAAAATAGTACAGTAGACTCGTAGGGAGTAATTTCTATCTGCAAGGATTATCTTTCGGAATATCCAAACACACAATCAAGAATGAATAACGGGAGTGAATTTCCAACAATTACCAATTATCTAGGCTCAAAAATAGGAAAAAGAAATAGGTAAATATAACTTTATTAAACGAAAATCGTTTTCCGGGAAAATCATGAATAGGGGTGGCAAAATGGGTGTTATGGATAAATGGATAATAGGCTATTATCCATGGAGGAAGGGAGGCAAGGTTAGGCCCAGATTAAACTGAACTTTTTTTAACAGCTAGGGTTTAAGAAAGAATAGTAGTACTCCCTTCTTACCAAAAACATAGCCAATACTTTCTATTCTAGTTTGTAAACTAAAGAGTCACATTCCTATATTTTTCATTGTTTTCTTCCTTATTTCAAAGAGCATGATATTGCTTTAAAAAAGAAAAAGAAAAAGAAAAAATACGCTCTCCCTAGTCTAGTTTCAGCAATCAACATGTAATCCATATGGAGTTTGTTAATATGGTAAGCCCTTCTGGCTCAATATAGTAGGATAAGGAAATTGCAGAACACATTGTGACATCCAAACTGAAACAGGAACAAATCTATCATGTCTTATAGAAGACAGAACATAATTATCCACCATATGTACAGACTATACATCTACACCTCCAAAAATTTAAACCCACCAAATACTTTCTGATACAAGCTCTGATCATCAAGCTATCTAATCTTAATACAAATAAACCCTAATTTGCAAATGAATAGGAATCGGAATTACCTAGTTAAAGCTTGAAAATTTTAAACCCACCGACTACTTTCTGATACAAGCTCTGATCATCAAGCTATCTGTTAGAAGTAGTAAGGGTCTATTTGGTTTAAGATATATGTATGGGGGTCTTGATGTATAATGCATTTTAAGTAACATATATATATGACTTGCCTAAGTGATATTAGGTTACGACTTCTCTAAATTCTCTTATACTTTCTTCTTTCTCTTTACATTCAACACTATCTAATCTTAATACAAATAAACCTTAATTTGCAAACAAACAAGAATCAAAATTACCTGGTTAAAGCTTGAAATTGGAGCAATTATTCGGTTGACTTTCAAAGCCGCCCTAATTCTATCATGGAAAGATCGATGTGACTCTGGTGTGATCGACTGAAAGGCAAGGAGAGGAGAAGAAAGCGGTTGGGAAATTAGAGGAAAATAACTAGCGCTGGAAAGGGGAAAAGTAAGAAGTGCGGGAATGAGAAAAGTTTTGTGCGCCCGGGCAAAAAAGAGCGTGCTTACGTGAATTATCGGGACGACAACAAAAAAATGGGTTAAATTTTCAAGTGCCAGATAATTAATTAAATAGCACTAATAAAAGCCCTAATAGATCACTTTATGAGGCCTTTTCAAAAATAATTTGATATTTAGTAAAATAACACTTAGAAATACCCTAACAAATAGCTTTAGCCTTTCAAAATATAAACTATTTATTATTATTATTTTTTTATGTAGACCTTTCCCCTGAGGAGGTATGTGAAAGGATCGAACCTAACCTAATACCTCACATTTTGTAAAATAACACTTATAAAAGGCCTAAAAAATAGTTTTACGAGGCATTTTGAAAAGAACCCTTAACAAAAAGTCACAATAAGTCATTTTTCTTGTAGTGTGGCAAGGGTGTTAGAGTTGCACGTGGAGTTGCGGGAACCTATTTTGAAGCTGAAGCAATAAACAAAAAGGAAAATGTATTTTTTGAATATGATATAAAAGAATACGGAGTATAAAAAATTATAATCGTAGATCTTTTGCATCCAAATTGTAGAAAAAACATGAAGACTCAATTAGCTAGTTAAGAGTAAGCAAAGAAGTGCATGCGCTAATTAAAATGATTTTTTTTGAATTGGTTTCAGTAATAATTTTAATTTTGACCGAGCCAATACACAAAACCCGAAATTTTATTGTGCTTAAATAGGGTTAATTTCACTTTACCACCATGTGGTTTATTTATTGTCACATTTCAAGTTTTGTGCATGGGGTCTAAGGCTGTATTTTTGTTGTGATTGAATGTTTAAAAATAGTTTTCATTTAAAGAGTGAAGTGACTTACTTCTCTTCATATAAACCACAGGGTTCACAAATCACAATAGAGATTGAACATACCTTCCTTCCCAACAACTCAGCTTAAGTGCGAGAAAAAGAGTAGAAATTAAAAGCCAAATACTATATATTTGTATGGAAATGATCTAGTCAACCACCTTAAAACTCCACAGGCCAATTCAAGGTCAGTCCACGATTCAACACAATAATTTACAAATGGCATACCTAACCATCCACACACAAACATACTTATAATAATAAACAATCAAGGGTTGTTGCTCCTGACATGTCAAAATAATAGATAATGAAACATCAACATCAACATTGGTGTAACATGTTTTTCAATCATTCATCTAAATCAAAATAATGCTTAATGCTTTAATGTAACCAAGTAGCAACTGTTACAGCTTAAAACCCTAATGCAAATCTAACAACATTTCAGCATGACTAAAGGCACACACAAAAACAACTACATGAATCGGCAATAAACTTCAATACTGAATGATTAAAAAACGGTTTATTGAGCTAAAGTGTTTAGCGGTTTATATAGTATTTGAAATGGATTAATATCATATCACCACCTCCTGTTTCATACTCATAGCACTACTTTTTAACTCTTTTTTCATAGATAAAAGAAGGCCTATGTTTTCCAGGTTTGTTCCAATTTTAAAATAAAAAACTGTCAAAGCACAGAAAATATACAGAAGGAAAAAAGCATTATGGTTTGAAAACACTAAACTTAAAAAAATTCGAAAACGAAATAAAGGCAGAGAGAGTTCTTCAGACCATGACCTGTAGCTAACTATCTAGTTTCGGAAAAATCATACTATTTCTTTTTGGCTCTCTTGATACCCTTTTGCTCAATATTCTTCGGCATCAATGTTATACCAGTATATGGAAAATGTCTAAATGATCAGAAATCATTGTTGCTCCAACTAAGAGCCAACTTGAAATATGATTCTTTGCTTTCCACCAAGCTTGTCCATTGGGATCGAAGTCAAGACTGTTGTAACTGGAGCAGCGTAGATTGTGACACAACACAACACATTTTGCTGGGATATTATCAGATTCTTGCTGCAATTTTATTGGACCATTTCCAGGTTCAATGGCAAAGATCAGTTCAATTCCTTCGCTTTGTTTGTCTAAGAATCTAGTCTTACCAAATCTCTATCAAAACAGTTTAACAGGTGAAATACCTTCATCACACACCTTCAATCTAGAGATAGTCTCATCGTTCTCAAAAGAATCTCAATTGCATCTTTTATTGAATTAATAAAGGCTAATACTAAAAGAATTTCCCAATATTCTAAGTTTATCTTTTTTCTTTAACAGCAAATACTGGGACCTGGAAGCTACATTATCATGAATTCTATAAAGGAAGAATCAGTAAACCCAGCTGAAGGTTTTAACATCTATTTCAATTGTCGATTAACATCTAAAATCTCCCTGTTTGCCCAAAATCAATCTCAGAACATTTAATTTATAAACCCAAATTCATATTGGATGTTCCAGTTGAGATGAAAAAAATGAAAGAGAAGGAGAGTCGAAGGAGTCACAATAAACAGAAGGAGGGCAATTGACAGAAAACAGACAAAAACAAAATTGAATAATCCACACATTTACACCTTAAATCATTGATTTTTTTTAACAGAATTTAGAGAGATGGACAGACGAAGAGAGACAAACTTACAGATTCGGGCAGAGAGGGCGGCGGAAAGTTACAGAGTCGTTAAAGCTTTAAGCATTATGGTTTCAAAACACTAAACTTTTAACAGAATTTGAAATTGAAATTCGAAAACTAAATCAAGGCAAAGATGCCGAGGGAGGAGGATAATGCAGCACTAATGGAATCATGGAAGGGGACTGGAGAGGGAGGATGCAATTAAAGAAGAAGAAGAAGAAAATAATTCAGAATAGAACAGAACAAAGAAAGAAATGGCAGTAAACAGAATCTAACTCAAAATAGTTTGTTGGGCAGAAAATACAGAACAAAGAAAGAAACAGGAGTAAAGATTAAGTAAATTGCACTATCAAGACTAAGACTTCTTTTTTTAATATTCACAACATAGTGCTAATATCATTTATCGTGCACTGGCTCAGAATACAGAAAGAGGGGTATCTTAAAAATGAAGATATAATTAGGCAATTGACACCAATAACGAAAATTGGGAATTTTAATCCATAGAATTTAGAGAGCTGGACAGAGAAAGAGAAACAAACTTACAGATTCGGGGAGAGAGGGCGGCGGAAAGTTACAGATTCGTGATAATTTTGCTTGACGGCAGTGGGGAGGGCAGGAGAACAAAACAGATAGAATTAGGGATATTGACACCAATAATGAAATAGAATGACACAGACAAAAACTAAAAATTGGGAAATTTAATGCACACAGAATTTAGAGAGATGGACAGACAGAGAAACAAACTTACAGATTCAGGCAGCGAGGGCGGCGGAAAACATTTGCTCGACGGTGGCAATGTGTATCTGTGAAAAGTGAAAACCCTATGCGTAGATTGTGATGCCCAAATGCCGAAGTAAATTCTGCCTCCACTCTCAACCACAGCTAGATCACATGTTTCTCTAAACCATTTTTGTCTTCTATGTTGGGAGTATCATTTAAGTAAGTTTGTTTATAAATTTGAAAATGTTAAAACTTTTGCAGTGGAAACCTTAAAAATGACACTTGGTCTTTCCATCTTTTCTACTCAGTAAGTTATAAAGGAAGAAGTTAAATACCTTAAGCATGGCGATGGTGAAGGTGAGAAAGCAAGAGATACCATGGGCTGCAGTGACTACAATTAGTAAAAGCTGAAGTTGTTGTACCCAGTGTCTAGATAAGAGCAATATGTTCCCCAGCATCGCCAATTTGAAATAATACGAAATCAACAGCATAAGGTTTACAAACAACTGTTCGTCAAGTACATAGTTTTGTAACATCCTATTATAGACAGTTTTCTGTGAAAAATAGATCAGCAAGCTTAACATAATAATGATGAAATATCTAGACATGATAATGATGATATAGATATAAATATATACACCTAATGTTTACATTTGGGCTCTTCAAGATCAGGTTCCAGAGATGAAACCCCATCAGCATCAACTCTGCAAATTCAAAAACCGAGGAATTGAATGAGATGATTAAGAATCATGCATTCACTTGTAGAAATGATCAAAGGGAAAGAGGTTGCATTAAAAATTCCTCAATAATCGAAAAGAGGGAATGAATGCAACCGAGGAATTGATTTCAAAACACAATACAAACTTTTAAACACCAAAATTTGGAAGGTTACAAAAAGAGGTTTGAACCCAAATCAATGATTCGACAGAAACACAATACAAACTTTTAAACCAAGAAGGAAAATGGAAGCAAACCGAAAACCGAATTGGGAGTAATTGACAAAGCCAATCAAAATAGAAAAATCCAATAAACAATGCTACATGCAATTAAATAATCCAAAATAGGTAATCAAGAGGAAAAAATAGAGGAAAGATTGCTCAAGACAACGCCCAAAACTCAGTGGCAAGCACAACCATAAATAACCAAATAGAACACACCTAAGAAATTATCAATTGACAACCGTCAATATAAATCAATGGAAAACTATGAATGTACCCAATATTAAATTATAGCCTAACCCTGTATAAAAATAAAAAATCTACATCACAATAGCCTATACAAAATTAAAGGGCACGGGCAAAAGGGGGATTGGATGTAGAGAGAGAAAGGGGGATCGTACCTGTCAAATGCAAGCCCTAGGCTCGCTTGAAGAAGACCAAACTCAGTTACGTCATTGAACTGCCGTGCCGGAGTGAGGATGCGGCTCTGCCGGAATCAACGAAGAGGACGGGAGAGGGAGAAGAACGGGGCATGAACTGCTGTGACAGAGCGAGGATGCGGCTCTGTCAGAATAAGAAAGGGGACGGGAGAGGGAGAAGAACAGGGATGACGCTCGATAAAGGCTTGGACGGACTGGAGATGCTTGATTTGAGAGAGGGGGATGGTAGGGCTTGAACAAAGAGAGAACGTAACAACTGCCTAGGGAGAAAAACTGGCGTTGAGACTTGAGAGAGAGAGAGAGAAAGAAATCGAAAAGAAAAGGGATGTGGGTTTGGAGGAAGATAAGCTGCCGGTAACCGTCTTTCACAGCTCTAGATAGCTTTAGTCAATTGTGAGCGTGCGATTATGAGCTCTATTGTATTATAGATGGCCGTGTGCGAGTATGAGCTCTATTGTATTATAGATGGCCGCATTACTTCTGAATAATCGTCAATGTACTAGTAAGAGTCATTGGTAAATGTTGGCTACATACCTGCCATATTCTATCAACTTTCTGCAGAACAGCATGGATACATACACCCTGCCAGCCATAGATGACAAAGACTACGGAGGCCATACATCATAATCTGTTGTAGCAGCTATTGTTCATTTCAATATGAAGCAAATCAGTAAGTGTAATGCCAAAGCAGATAACAGCAGAACTGCCAGTCTGTGGATCTCATCACAACCCTATAATTGGAAAATCAAAGCAACAAACACATTTGCACAATGGAAACAATATTTAATGCTCAATTAAGAATCACAAAGTATATTTCATAAATTTTAAATCAGATGCTAAAAATAGCAGTGCTACAAACGCTGTGTACTTTTGAGGAAAATTGACCATCAAAAAAGGAATACTAACAAGAAACAGTGCATCTAAACAACCTCCAGAGTTTAGCTACTTTCGAGGATACCCCCTATGCATGTCTCGACATGATGTGAATTATTTTTGCATAGTTTTAAAACCAGAGAATGGGAAATACTGCCGGTCGGTGTATACCCTATCTTAAACATGTAATCCAGAACAAGTAATGCATCACCCATATTATCTCTTTCCAAGAAAATGTTGATTAGTTTCTCAAAAGTATCTATTTGTGGTCTGAGCCTCTTCTCCAACATACAGGTCAACCATTCAATCCCCTGTGCATCATTCCCCTCCTTGATCAGTCCATGTATGATAAAATCATTTGTACAGGGTTCTGGTTTAACACCCCTATCCTGCATATCTTCCCACAGAGCTTTTGCTTCATCCACCTGTCTCATCTCACAAAGTTTTTCTATGACAACAGTGTATGTAGCTGCTGATGGCTGCAAGCCTTTAGACAGAAGTTCATACAAAAAGCTCACACTTTCAGTTATCTTCCCTTCCTTACAGAAACCTCGGATCAGAGCATTGTAAGTTACCACGTCAGGAGTAACATCCTTTTGCTGCATATGGTTAAACATCTCACAAGCTTCTTCCATTATTCCATGCATACAGAGGCCATTAATCATAACATTGTAGCTCGCTATGTTCGCTCCGCAACCTCTATCACACAATTCCTTATAGAGCTTATTCGCCTCCTCTACATTCCCAATCAAAAAGAACCCATGTATAAGTGCATTATATGTGTACTTATCGGGTATAATTCGTTTTTGGATCATCTCAAACCATAATTTCTGAGCCTTTTCAATCAGTTTCATTTTACAAAGCCCTCTGATCATTGTATTATACATGACTCTATCTGGAGCATAGCCCCTATCCTTAAGATCATTAAAGATCCTAAATGCTTCATGTTGCATTCTATTCCTACATAACCCATGTATGATTTCCTGATATGTATTTAAATCAGGATCACGATTTTTTGCGATCATAACATGGAGAACTGCTGACATTCTTAAATAATTCCTACTGTTAACAAACCCAGATATCAACATATTGAAAGCACAAACATCAGGGACATACCCAGCTTTCAAAACTTGTTGAAGAAGCTCATACCCTTTAGTGACATTGTTTTCCAGACAATAGGCTTGAATTAAGTACCCAACTGTATAATCATCTGAACCAACACCTAATTCAATCATTTCACCATACAGTTTCCATACAATATCAGACCGGCCAGCCTTAATTGAGCCCAATAAAGCCACGTTCCACGTCTTCAGAGAAGGTAAAGTACCCATCTTTTTCAATTCATCAAGAACATCAATAGCTTCCTCAATCATCCCACTTCTACACAAACACCCTACGTAGGATTCTAAACAAGCCGCCTCTGGTACGTACTTCGTAAATTTGAGGAAATTCATTGCAGCTTTAGCAGCTTTAGCTTCTACAAGAGCATTAAACACCAAACTACAAGACTCCGCAGGCACAACACCAAATCTCGAATTAAGCCAGTGTAGCAACCGGACTGACAAAAGCACACTCCTTTGGTTCTTCAAAACCTCATTCAAAAAACAAGAATCCAAGAAGTTAACAGTAGGAAAATCCAATTCGAGTGACTGCTCCCATCTGGGGTTGGTCCTAATGATTCTATTAACTTCTTTGGCAACCTCGGTAAACTTATGCTGACTTGAACTTGACTGATCTTGGTTTTGAAGATCTTCCCCGCCATTGATTCCAAAGTTTCGGAATTGATGGTTAGGGTTCTGGATATATTTAAGGTTCTGGCGGAGGATTAGGTTTGTGAAATAGGATGGATTTGATCTTGCCATTAACTAAATCAAAATTGTATATAACCAGCAATGAAAAAAATAATTTCAATGAGCATATACTAATACAGCTGCCAGAGCACAAATAAAGTATGGATTTGAGCTTTACCAACTCTTTGAAAGCTTTGCTGTAAGATCTGGAGACCGGATACTTATCACACAAATTAAAAATTAGAAATAATCTGGAGACTGGATGATGGTCGTAGAAATGAAACCCTAATTGCAGAAATTGGAATAAAAAATTATATATATATTAAAGTTGGTGAAGAGCATTATGGTTGTGCCACCTCATCTACCTTAGATAAATCTTGATTTTTAGTCATTCATATATGACTCATTATCTTTCAACCATTACCTATTACTAATACCAATTAATAATCAACATAATAAATGGTATTATCATATAGCTATATATAACAATGAATATCTTTACCTAAAGTCTTTTCTATAATAAATAATAGCTAAGAACTTTAGCGATTAGGAGAAGGAGCCGAAAAGACTAAAATTAAGAACTTTAACACTTAATTTAAAGAATTGTATAGTTTGTGTTTATGAATTCATGATATTAGGTTTCAAATAGAGGCACCAACTGAAACTCTTTCTTCTCCAAAGAAATACGCATCATTGGCTCACTCTAAAACTAAATTGGCACATTTGCTTGACCCTTCAATAGATTGAATATCTCACTTCACCTGCAAATGAATCAAAGACTATGAAAAGAATGATAAGAGTCTTAAATAATTTATTTACACTATAAGCTTATTCAGGTTTTTTCTTTCCACTCTTTTTTTTATTTCTTTTGAAGACCGACTCCTTGATGAAAAAGGTAAAACTCTTCTTGTCAGATCTATAATTATGGGTTGGTTTCCAATTTTTTGTATAATACCAAAGTTTGAATTTATCTCTTGGCATTGGTCTTCATGATTTTTTTGCTTTTAATTTTTTAAATTTGTTTTTCTAATGTTTTTGGTAATAGCTTTTTTAAAATTTTAATTTTAGATATGATTTTTGTTTTAACTTTTTTTAATTTTTGTTGTGATTGTGCTTTTGTTTTTGGCTTTAGTTTTGACATTTTGATTTTTTTTTATTTTGCTTATGTTTAGATGAAGATATATTTATTTTGACTGATTATATTTTTTGGTTTGGGTATTGATTTTAGTTTTAGTTTTGATTTTTTCTTAGTGTTTCTTATATTGGTTTTCATCTTTTGCTTTTGGTTTTTATTTTGACAGTTATTTTAGTTTTTATTTATTCTTATTTCTTAAGTTATGATTTTGGTTATTTTATGTTCTTTCTTCAATTTCGTCATGATTCCAAATTTGAGATTTGCAACTCGATGTAAATTGGTTTTTATTTTAGTCTTGATTTTGACATTTGATTGTTTTTTCGGTTTTTTTTTTCAATTTCAATTTTGGTATCAAATTTTTTGAGAGTCTATTGTGTATTATTGATAAAAGTAATTTTAATAAATCAAAAATATCTATGTATTGTTTAAATATTATTGCTTTCCAGTATTACTACCAAAGATATGGATTTCATATAAAATATTTACTTCAGAAATAACATGTATATATACAATTTACAATTTACTATGAATATTTAACTAATAAACCAAGCGGAACACGACTTTACTACGAATATTTAGTCCAAAAAACACGTGTGGATGCATTTCAAGAAAGTTGTGACCTTTATTATGTATTTCAAATTTTATTTGTCTATACGATTTTTAAAATAAAATAAAAATAAGCGTGAGATTGTTGGTTTTTAAAAGGAGTATTTTAATCAAAATAATGCACCATCCCTTTTAAAGTTTTATGGGAGTTGTCATTTGTGCATACCAAATTGGTTTGAAAATAAGGCTTTATAAGTTACTTAAGGTGATACCCAATACCCATGTATATGAACAAATTACCCCATTATTACCCCCACATGTTAATAACCGTGGGTTAAATTTTCTTTCAACTTTTATTTAAAAAAAACTATTGAATTAGAAGATGTAAAGATTCATTATATTTTAAATTGTTGAATAATAAATGGTCAGTTTTCAATTTAGCCTTTAAAATCTTTAATTTCAATTAATTGTTCCTTAAATTTTCTTCATCCGTTATTTTCGAAAACAATTAGAAGCTTCACTTTGTCCATTATAATTTATACATTACCCCACATGTTAATAATTGTTAAATTAAATTTTCACAATTAATTGGCAGATTACAAAATCATCAACGATCGGTTTTGTTTAATTTAGATATTGTAAAGTCTTTAATTTAAAATTACTTTGTAGCATTTTTTTTTATTCAATTATACAATGTAATCAATGAGTTGTAACTCCTATTTTTTACACATATAACTCCATTGTGAATCTTTCAAATTTGAACTTATTCTATATAAAGCAAGAAAAAATAAAAGTAATGTTGAACTTATTCCTATAATGGTTGAACTTATTCCTATAAGGGGTAAAAATTTATGTTAATAATATCCATAAGATCAAATCATTTTAACCCAATATTGAACTTATTAAGGTGACCTATATAGCATTACTCAAAAAATAAAACTCTCTACTCTTTACGTTGTTTTCATGATGTTAGGCAAAGCAAAATGTTACCCATTAAACGAAACCTTAAGAATTCAACTAAATTATTAATGTAACCATAAAAATTCTATTAAATTATTCATGTACATTTTATTTGAGTAATAAAATGAACATAAGTAATTACTTTTTTAATTGACTAACTTTTTTAACTTCATTATGTCAATTTGTAAGATTTTTGCACATGGATTTTTAAAATAAAATAAAAATAAGTGTGAGATTGTTGGTTTTTAAAAGAATTATTTTAATCAAAATAATGCACCATCCCTTTTAAAGTTTTATGAGAGTTGTCATTTGTGCATACCAAATTGATTTGAAAATAAAGGCTTTATAAGTTACTTAAGATGATACCCTATACCCATGTATATGAACAAATTACCCCATTATTACCCCCACATGTTAATAAACGTGGGTTAATTTTCTTTCAACTTTTATTTAAAAAACTATTGAATTAGAAGATGTAAAGATTTATTAGATTTTAAATTGTTGAATAATAAATGGTCAGTTTTCAATTTAGCTTTTAAAATATTTAATTTCAATTAATTGTTCCTTAAATTTTCTTCATCCGTTATTTTCGAAAACAATTAGAAGCTTCACTTTGTCCATTATAATTTATACATTACCCCACATGTTAATAATTGTGCTTTAAATTTTCCTTCGACCTTTATTTTCAAAAAATTAATGAATTAGAAGTTGTACACAATTAATTGTAGATTACAGATACATTGGATTTTAAATTACAAAATCATCAACGATCAGTTTTCAAATTAAATATCCTGTAAAGTCTTTAATTTAAAATTAACTCTATAGCATTTTTTTTATTCAATTATGATACAATGTACTACAGTGAGTTGTAACTCCTATTTTTACACCTATAAACTGTGAATCTTTCAAATGGTTGAACTTCTTCTTATATAAAGCAAAAATAAAACTCTCCTCTCACGTTGTTTTCATGATGTTAGGCAAAGCAAAGTGTTACCCATTAAACATTTAAGCAAAACATTAATGTAATATATTCTATTAAATTATTCATGTACATTTTATTTGAGTAATAAAGTGAACATAAATAATTATTTTTTTAATTGACTAACTTTTTAAACTTCATTATGTCAATTTGTAAGATTTTTGCACATGAGTTTCATATTAAGTTACGTTAAGAAAAA